>QOCX01003408.1:0-15165 GCA_005959815.1 Sarcophaga bullata | reverse complement strand
ATTTTAACAACTTTTATGGTTTTAATAGCTATAGACACTGAATTGATAAACTGATATGAGTGGCATACATATGTGCACTGAATTTGATTGTAATACGTATGTGGTTCATGTCTGATTCTAATTTCCATTGTGGACGTCTACTATACAGAAAGCCTTTTTCATATTCTATTCATTATTCTAATAAAAAACATAAAAAACTATGCGTACCTTGATTGTAAATGAAAACAACAACTTTTGTATTGATTTTGTTAAGCCTTGAATTGGTTTTAAAAAATTTAAAATTTTTTTTTTTTTTTTTTTTTTTTTTGCACACAATTGCCCCACTTAGTGAAACTTTAAAAGCGGAGACTTAAGTTAAACGCTTAAATTTAAACAAAAATAATTACCATAATACAAATAGACTCACAATAGACTATGAAATGAAAATGAACACAAAATCGTTTTAATTTTCAATATTTGCCTACAATTAGTCATGATTACTGAGTTTTGTATCGTTTTTCTTGAGTTTTTTTTTCATAAATTTTTTTTTAAATAAATTACAAGCTTAATGTAGTTCAAGGCTAGCAATCGCACTAAAAAAAAACTAAAAACCTAGCAGAAGCATTGAAATTAAAAAAAAAATTTATTTTTTTAAAAACTATTGGATTTTAATTAACGCTTTAAAAATAAAAGCGCTCCAAACACCATTTAATTTATGATGTTTCTTTAGTAAAAACAAATTAAAAACAAATTAAAAAAAAAAAACTGAGAAATATTTGTAATGCACATGTAACAAGTAATGGACAAGCAAGACTGACAGACAGACATTGCATTTAAGCCTGTAGTTTTATTTTATTTTTAATTGCTTATATGGCAACTCTTTAATAACACCAGCAACAAAGTCTTTTTATTTCACAAACGAAAAAAATATTGAACTTTGAAGACTTTTTTTTCTATTTTTTAATGAATAAAATGAACTTTTCTAACAACGCTTGCTTACTTGCTTGCTTCAAGCATAAATTAATACCTACTTTGACGTTTTTTATTAAACCCCCATGTATTCATTCCGGTGGCTGCTATTACATGGAAATCTATTTGTGTACAGGGTCCTAAACACTTGACATCTTTATAGCTTTTCAAAATAAATCATCATCATTTTTAATAATTAATTTTGTTTCTGTTTTTTTCGTTTCTATTTTCAGGTAAGATGCCTACAAAATTCTATACAATGTAACTAGAAAATCTACATGGCCTAGCCGCTATAGCTCTTCATCATTTAAAGGTAAAAACTATAAAAAGTTGACTGCATATCACAGCATAATGAAGATTAGACTGGCTTTCATCAATTTAATGGAATGCTCCGGCTAAGTATAGTTTTTCTTAATACTTCTTTAACTTATTTTTGAATTGATTAGCCCTTACGCTGACCAACTTCTTCCCCAGATGGGTGGAATTCGCTTATCTGTGTCAACACAACCGGCCTTTATGCATGCTCAAGTAAATTTTGGCAATCAAATCAATTCGTTCTAACCTAACCTAAACTAACCTAACCTGCAATAACAATTAATGCAAGTTCTTGATCATTTATTTTAGTACAGTCCATGCAGAAACAGTTCTAGGGCTCCTGTAAAAGATATTCTCTTGAAGGCTTCAACTCTTCCAATTCTACAAGCCTTCTTACATTATGAACGCTGGACCTATCAGTTTGGTTGTAATTTGCCTTTGATCGCAAGTTGTTGGCGTACATTTCCCATTAACATACCACAGGCTTACCTTGAACTTGAGTTTATTGTCACTCCTAACCTCCAAGCACATAATGGCCTGCTTCAAAATTATTCGCTGGTTGCCTACTGTTAATGATAATGAAGTTTATTTCCTTCCCATCGCTTACTAAGGAGGACATCAGTTTTATAGCCAGCAGGCTTCCAATCTATTCTTGTTCTCCAGCTTGTTGTAGTTAGCGGCCAAGTTGCATGTTTTTTTTGCAGCTTGCTTATCTCTCATTATCGCGGCAACATTGTCTACAAAACCAATAATTTGTCTATCAGTACACCATCATACCTCCATAGTATAGAGTCGTACATCGAACCTCGTATTTTCTCTGCTAATCGTGCATATGATTTTGTGGCATCGTCCGTGTTAATTAGCAATACTCTGCCCTTACTATAGTCAACGATTATTTTCACTAAGTATTTCGACCCACAGTTTTGTCGTGCATACATACATACACGATTGGTAATTACAACTTTTCAGTCAGGATTACGACATAACTTCTCACAGCACTTATGTTGTGTGTGTTAATTTTTATACATGAGTGGCGGTATCTACAGTTTAAAGTCGACTCCTAACAACAGATTTTTGAGAAACTTTTCATGGCAAATTTTATTTACTCTCAGAGCTCTTGCCAGAAATCGGCTGAGAGACAGTCGCCGAAGAAATATTTCTTTCATATTGCGATTTGATCGAAATGTCTGAACTGGGGTTTGACCTGAGGCCTCACATCTAATAAGACAACACACTACCTACTAGATTACGGCTACTAAAAGCAGCACTCTATCCCTTAATATATTCAATGATTAGTTTTACAAGGTATTTCTTTCCAGCGTTTTTGAAATACAAAGTGATAATAACGCAATATTACTTATCACTTTGGGTCAATGCCTAACTCTGATGGCATCTCTTGTCATATTTGAGATTGTTTCTAATGCATATACTGTACAGCGTAGCCAAATTTACGATATCACTAGCACTTCCCCACCAGGCGCACTTCAGTCTTCTGCAAATTGTGCCATGATCATATTCATCCTGTGTTTTGCTGCCTTATTTGGAATATCTGTGGGTGTGTTCTCAAAGAAACTTTTCTAAACACTTCAGTATTGCCCTCAATATCCACCTTGAGTACGATGCTTTAGATCCTATCCCTGGTGTCTTTTGTTGTTCCCTTTCAATACAAATTTCATTTAAGTCTGATCCACTGGCTTCAGAATTTTTGTCGAAAGACTCTTTGTGTCGCACAGTGTATGTGATCTAAGCTTTCCGGGAACAGAGTCTTTTCACAATTAATTACAGCTTGGTTGCACATTTTATGGCTAAGAGGCGATAACTGTTAATTTTTTTCGCTCTTTAAATTAGTTCGGAACGTTTTGTTCCTTTCCTACAACGCAGCAAGGTTGGCATCATCTTTTGTCCTTCGATATAGCCATCATGCATGATTAGAGTTCTATCTCTGTGCAGCTATTCCAGAGTTCCACAAGCGAGCATGTTTTCTACCAGGCAGATATCGTTTTATCGGCATAGATGAGCCGCAAAGAATGTTGCTTCTGCTATGAACAACCTCACGGGTCGATGCCCGTAATTCTAATATAAATGGAAAGAAAATTTCGCAGCTTCAAGACATGTTCCATTGTAGGACGTTCAAACCGAGACCATAGAAGCCTAAAGTTTCTGCAATTTGCTATGCTCTGTTGTTAATCTCCATCTTATCACCGTCTTATTACTTTAAAGAAATATTTCAGGTGAAGGTGTAACCAATCGCTGTATTTGGTTCAAATCTTTCATTGCCAGCTTTACCAACTTGTCTGCAAGCTCACTACCTCCTACATCAATAACCAACAACATATTACCACTTTGTTCCGCCCTAGGAGTATCATGAGGACCTTTTCGTTGACTGACGTGTTGAAATACCACGCTAAGTTTGTGCCTTCAAAGTGGCTTGACTATCCACATACATATCCATCGTACCCTCAAAGGCATTTCCTCCAGGTCATACCAGGGATTATGAAATTTTTAAATCAAAAAAAAAAAATTTTTTTTTATTCAAAATTTTCCAGTGTTGTCAACATCACACCACAGATACGATAAATTTGAAAACATTTTTTTCAATTTTTTTTATAAATTTATTCGCTTGATTTAATCCAAAATGAACAACTTTTTCTCATGTACAGTGAAAAAAAAAAGAAAAAATAAACAACAAAAGTTCAATGAACTCGGGGCCCCAATCAATATGAGAAATTTATTTGTATCACAGACAATTATTTATTAGAGAGCCCACTATGTATGACGATATGCCATATGGCAAGCAATCTTTATTAGATATCAGCTGATCGGAAATGAGATACAATCTTGTGTCTTAAATATGAAAAAAAAAATCGATTTTTCCGTCTTTTTAATACACAATACACATATGAGTAGTAGCAGTAGTAGTGGTGCTACTATGGCAGATAAATTTAATTTTTTTTTATGCCAGAAACTGTCCATTTTGTCATTGATTTCTAGTTGATTAGTGTTTATCGTTAAACTTTACACATGAATGAGTTTTGAAAAACCGAGAGAGAGAAAAAAATACACACATTTTATGTCAAAGAAATGAGAAACAATGCAAGCAAGCCAGCAAACAACGACACAACTATGACAGCCAACAATAGCAACAAACATTAGAAAATTTGTTGTTGTAATGAATTCATGTTTTAATGTTTCACAAAATAATTTATGAACGAAAATTTCTTAAATGCACAGAAAGTGAGAAAGAGAGAGCGAGAGAGAGAGAGAGAGAGAGAGAGGGGACAAGTAAACTAATCCAACAACACACACTCTCAATACCATATGTTTGCTCGTTAGTATTGTTGAATGAACTGTATTTTGTAACTGTATGTGTGTATGTGTGTGTGTGTATAAGTAAATTTTAATACAATTTCCTTGTATTTGAGACGTCAACTCAGTTTGTTGTGAACGAACATTGACGATGACGATGACTCTTGTCTATTTGTCCGGTTTGGTTGAATGACTAGATGACTGCTGACTGACTGCTGGCTGCTAGTCATGGTTATATGGTTGGTAACAAATATTTATGCATTATAAATATATTACAACACATACATACATACATATATACGAAGACATTATTTACACTTACTTACCCGAAGTCTTATGCTCAGGGTAATGGGTATTGTTTGCAGCATAACTATGACTGCATAGAGTTTGCCTGGGGCTTAATAATCCATTATTTTCGTATGCATTTCTACAAATACTGTTGGCCAGTTAGTTAGTTGACTGCTGCTGTTGCTGCTGCTGCTGGTAATTGTTTAACGAAAATTAAATTGCGCAACTCAAAGTCAATATTATTTTCCTCTCTATGTCTCTCTCTCTTTTCTCATTTCTTTGTATTCTTTTTAAATGACAGTGAAATTATCCAATACCCCATGACCGATCAAACAGGACAGCTACTGTTAAACTTAAAAGAGTATAAAAACGCTATTAAGTCTGCATTATGATATCAAATGGGTTGTTTAGTAATTGAAATACCTTAAGGGAACAGTGCATAACAAAAGTATGGTACTACAAATAACAAATGAGCCCCTTAACTCACACAACTTTACTAAGGTAAAAATGTCTTAGAAAATAATGTCAACCAAATCCAAATGCTCTTCATAAAGCTTTATTGAGCAAAGCTTTTGCTATCATCAGAGCTGCTTGCATGGCACGTCTGCTTGATTTTCTTAAGCAATTAAAAAATAAAACAAAAATTGTTCAAAATAATTAAAATGCTCTTCACATCTGTGCCATAACCTTTGCTTATGAGTTTGAATATGTTGCAACAAATAATTGTTTTTTGAATATTGTCGCCTTTGCAAAGGGCTTTGAGGAAAGAATTCATTTGCAACACCATATGTCTCCTTGTCTATTGCATTGTTTCCCTGCATTTGAATTTTTTTATGCACCAAATATTGCAATTAGAAAGGCTAGAAATCAATGGCCATAATAAATCATCATGGCAAAGACAATTAAAATGGCAACTGGTAAGCAAAAATGTTAGGTTGGTTAAGCCTACCTTGAGTTCCAGTTAAAGTCAATAACATACAGAGTTTTTGCCAGAGTTTTGCCAGAAATCTGTTGAGAGGTAGTTGCCGAAGAAATATTTTTTGTTTTTCTATATTCGTTTTGATGTCTGACCTGGGGTTTGAACTCTGGCACAACAACCTACTAGACTACGGCAACTTCAAAGGCAATAACATACAGAGGATATTCTTTACATTGATTGCAGGAGACATGTTAGAATTGGCATCCCCCTAACTATGTTTCATAGAACAATTTGTAGTCTAGCCGCTCGTTTACTAACCAATTAGACGAGAGTCCGTGGTTCGAACCCCAGCTCAGACATCTCAAATAGAACGAAATATGAATAAAATGTATTGCTTTCGACAGCTTCCTCTCAGTAGTCTTCTGGCAAAAACTCTTAAGTACATAAAATTACCATCACAAGAGCTCATGGTTCGAATCCCAGCTCAGGGATATCGAATAAAATGAAATACAAAAAAAATATACTTTTTTCGGCGATTTTCTATCCACAGTTTTATGGCAAAAACTCCAATTAAATTACCCTGAAAAGCTTCTCAATTTTATCAAGTTTGAAGTCGTTAGTTAAAACCATAGGTCTGGCCACTCGTTGATAAAATTAAAGCACATAATGTATGTGATGTAAGGAAGTTGGTTGTAGTCCTGACTAAAGGGTTTTAATGAACAATAATCTCACGTAAGGTATGTAGTAATGAAGAGAACTTGAAACCGTTGAATACTATCGGGTCTTTCATTAAGCACTTCGTATTTTTAAATATAAAATATTATCGAAATTCTTTATTCGTTTAAAGACCTACTGATGCCTTTAAGTGCGAAATACAACATCGTTCAAATATCCGCTGCTGCTTTTCTAGGTTCTGTGCATCTGAACTATCCAATTTTCCATCATTCTGGCGCATAAATCAATCTGAATTTGATTGATGGCATGGGTTATGTTGGCTTTGAGGATTGCTTTAGTTTGTGACTTATTGGCGTACTTATTAAGGCCCCATAAAAAGTCCTTCTTCGCTTGCATTTTCGCTTTAATTTCGTTAGCACTTATACATCACTCCACGAATGAAATGATTATGCCCACAAATCTTTCGTGCCACTCCACATCGTCTTTGCGAAATAAAATGATCATACCCACAAATCGCTCGAGCAACGCATCCATTGTACCATGAACAGCATGACACATAGTGTCATCCTTTTGAAACCACACTTCGGTAGTGTTCAGATCACTCAATTCAGGCCAAACGGAGTTGATAACTGCCAGCCTATAGTTCTGACAGTTGATAGTAATGGATTGGACAAACTCTGTTCTCTAAGAAATATTGACCGATGAAGCTAGCATTTCAAAATTCACATCATTTCGTAGATACATTAGATGCTCTAGGATTTTATGTGGACTGGTTTTGTCCCTAATGTGACAATTTTATTTGTTCACGTAACTCTTTGTACAGAAATAAGCTTTTCTGAAGATGAATTTCCAATGAAAATAAGGATCAGTAGCCAAGTAAGCCCGTTCCGAGTTCCGTGGTTGTTTATGGTTGTTTACCTTCAGTTAATCTTGTTAAGATGATTTTTGTACGGGTGCAGACTCCCGTTACGATGTAAAATTCGCCAAGTTGTGATTTGCGAAAGGTCTAGTTTTAATAAGCGACGTGAAATCGATTGTATTGTAATCTCTTCCATACTCTAACGGACAGATTTGATGTGTTCGACAGTTCGATTGACGTTTGATCGAACGTTTACTGAAGCAGTGGCCTTGTATGTATCCAACACATTACGAACAATGCTGTCGACTGGGTGATTATGGCGATTGTAAAATGGTCAAAGAACACAGTAGGTTGCCTGAACAGAACATCCATGATAAAAGAATGATTTGTAAAAACATACTGAAAAAATGCCAACTAATTTAACAGATGAAGTTTTAACAAGATTTAGAAGGTCCTGTTGGAAGACACGTAGACTTAGAATATTTTGTCAAGGCTTCTTTTATAGTCATCGCTTGTAATGAAATTTCCGATCTAGAGAAATTTGATTGAAACTTGCATGACTGATAAGATGTTTTTTCTTTTTTTCGTCTGTCTCTTGTCTCTATTTCATTCGAATCGTTCTCGGTTATTTTCGCTACTAAGGGTGTACAAAATCTACCTTTTTTAAGTCTCCAATTGGAGGAGTATTTTTGATTTAAACCGGCCTTTGTAACCTAACCTTACATGAGGAAATACAGCTTTCAGTCCAGTCCAGTCTAGGAAGTTTGATTCAAATAGCCTGTCATACTAAACAACTCAGTATGATAAAATGAACGTGTATGGGGTAAGCAGAGTACAAATAATTCATCCAGATAAGCAATTGGTTTGACCGAACGTAACGATTTCATATCCGCTACACCCGAAACATTACAATTCACTTCTGTTTCAATTAAAATGCGTTGTTAATGCCGATTTTTTTTTATATCGCCATGCTTACAATTTCTGTAAACACTTCATTAAATTTTTTTTCATACGAAAATAATTCATTACGAATGAATTGTTGTTGTTGTTGTTGTTGTTGTTGTTTAAAAAATTATTAAATTTTTGTTTTCAATTTCATGTTTGTTTGTTTGTTTGTTTTTTAATTCATTAAACGGTGAACTAAAAACACGGTTTCATTATTTCGTTTTGATTTCATTTGCGCATTCACGCATTCACTTATTCAAAACGCAGTTCATCGTTCGTCTTCATTTCATCCTCATTCGAACTTTATGTAATACAGTACAACGAACGTATTAATGAAACATTAAAAATATTTCAATGAATAGATGAAATGAATGCCGAATGAACATAAAAATCAATTTGAAAAAAGGAAAAAAAGAAGAAATGGAAATGAAAGAACAGAAAAAAGAAAAAATTAATGATTTCAGTTGCTGTATTTAGAAGATACAAGGACAGAGAGAAAAAAAAAACAGAAGAAAAGAAAGAAAATTGCCAGAATTGTTGTAGAAAAAGAAGTGAAAAAATAATGAACAAAATAATGGAAAACGGACATTAAATCAAAATCATACTCAACCAAGCCTGGCTCAATATTTTTCAAAAGGAGGCCGAGTTGTGCGTTGAGAAAGAGAGAGAAGAGAGAGAGTAGAGAGACAGAGCGAGAGACGCAAACATAGTACGCCGTATGACGGCACTTCCAAACAAATGGCCATTAAGAGTAGAAAACAGCAAGAAGTGAAATAAAAAAAAAATTAAATTTAATTAAAAACAACAAAAACAATAACATAAATTACAAATAAAACTACAACAACTACAACAACAACAACAAAGAAAAAACTACAAAGTATTTGTATGGACAACTTCCTAGGAAAGGCAACTAAACTTAACACCTAAAATAAATGATTTATTTTGCTTGTAATTGTTATTGTTTTTGTTGTTGTTGTTGTTTTGATTTTAGCTAATTACCACAAGAAAATTAAAAGTTTAATGAAAAACCCCAAAGAAATACAGTGAGCAACAAGTTTTGATGGACGTTAATGATTTATTTTTTTTAATGAAAGGCAAATGGCTCTTAAGCTTAAGAATCTAGTGACTTTAATGGCTTTTCAAGTAAAAATGTGTGTGACAAAAATGATTTATTTGAGGCTGTAATTCATGAACAAAATTTAAATTAAATTTGAATTTGTTTTCTTCATTATTGTTAATGGACTAAAGTGTAGTCATACAATTACACTCGCATGTTATGGAATCGCATGCGGGAAAGATTGTAAATAAAAAGAAAAGAAAGAAAATAATATGTAAACAAAGGGAAATAAAGATAAAGAGATAAGAATCGATGTTAAACTGGATCTAAAAGAAACTTGTTTACCTACATGAAGTTCAACGTTCAACAGTAAGACAACACAATGTCTTTCCAATTCCCAGCAAAGCCGGACTCTTGGTTTCCTACAGAGAACTGAAATATTGTTTGCATCCCTCAACCCAGGAGTTTCATTCTCCTCCTACCAAAGCCTAGAGCACAGAAGAGGTGCTCTATGGTCCCCAACTAATCTTCACATTACCTGCAAGAGCCCTTCCGAAATCCATACCAAATCATTGTCACTGTTTTAACCTCTCAATACCCAGTAAAAAATATATTCTCCTACTATACTTATCCAACTCAAGCAGCAAGTCTTTTTTATGGCCTCAAGAGCCTTTAAAATAGCAAATATCTCTGCCTGAAATACGCTCCAAATGTCATTCAATCTAAAGTGCAGATCTTGTTCAAGATTCTTGCAAAAGACATGAATCCCACTATCCCCCGCCAGTTTGGACTTGTCAATGAAGATGGTTATACAACTCTGCAATAAGAGTTCCCTTCCGTTTTATACCTCCTTATCCGAAATGAAAATCTTCAATCTTCTTCTAGTCCTGATTGAAAGTATGCAGACAACAGCACTTAAGTTCCGCTGGTTGGACCAAGAAGTATGGCAAGTTATACTAGGTACTCGTTCAATTACTTTTCTTGCTGAAATATGTACGCTCATGCGCAGAGCGAATGCAGTCTCTGCTGTTTAATATGTTTTACGATTCATGGACCATATAATACAGATAATCTTCCAGTAACAGCTTCTTGTTTTGTTTACTTACTAGTTGTAGCAGCAATTTGTTTCGTTTCGGAATCGTTAGTTTCACATTCTTAAGCTAAAGAATTGATATTCACTAGGAGAAAACTTAGGTCTAGGTAGGGTACATTGCATTATTGACATATGAAAACAGTACATATGATGTCCAAGATGTAAATTGAACCTGCATATCGTGCATTAATTCATGCAAGCCTTTTTAGGGCTGCTGTAAACCAGTTTAATTTTTTTATTTCCTTATTTCCCTTGTCTTTTCTGTTTAACGGAAGATTGTCCTATTCTTGGTGGTTCTAGAATTATAGGGTTGTCATATACTGTAAAGTTAAACCAACGCTATAAATGCTTTGAACATGTATTGGACTGTTGTACTAGATACAGTCTGAAGAACTCTTGGATATTTGTTTCTAGGATTATAGGGTTGCCATATATTGTGAAGTTAAATGAACGCTATAAATGCTTTAAACACGTATTGTATTATTGTCGTGGGTAAAGTGTAGAGAACACTTCCCTACTACGACTATGATGTCTGTTATTTCTTTTTGTCTTCTAGGAGGCTTGAACGCTTCTAAATGGATTATTAAGAGGTTAAGGGTTAAAGTATTTTAGAAACTACTGCAGTCTTGTAGGTAATGTGTTGGCTTATTAGACGTGAGGCCATGCTTCAAAACCCATTTCAAACACGCGGAAAAAAAACGAAAAAAAAATTTTGTAACTCTAAGGATAAATAAAACAGTTATGTAAAGTTCCTTAGTTTCGTTGTTCGAAGTTGACGTTAAACTGATATTGTGTGGAGCTAAGGGGAATTATATTCAAACCTTTGACCTTTAAATTTAAAGGGACAAGCTTTAATGCTTCAGGTACATGTGAAATGGAGAATAATTGTGTATCTAATGGCTTAGGTGGTAGGCGGGTAGGAATCTTTATGTAATGTTGTCTTTACAATTTAGCTCCAAGGCTCCTATGTATAGCCATAAACCATTGAAATACCTGTAATAATTTCCTTAACGGCATATTTAAGCCATAAAAAATTAATTTTTATTATTTACGATGCTCTTTTTTTGTGGCTTAAGGCTGGCATTATTATGAAGGAACTAGAAATTCTAATGCTGCAAGAAAAAGAGTTCTTTAATTTGAATATTAAACTTGCGTTCCCTTATATTTCATAATTTTTTTTTGGGCAATAAAAATATATTTCTTGTGTTTCATAAATTCTCTGGTATTTGCACTAAAATTTGTACAAGAAAAAAAAAACAAAATATTTCAGCGTTTAATTTCGTCATTTTATTATTTGTTTTGTAATTTATTTTCTTGTTTTTATTCCCTCCTTGTATTTTATTTAATACTTCATAACATTATTATTTTAATGGTCCCCTGCTACGTAATATTTGATAAAATAAAAGAACAAAGAAACGTATTAAAACAAGGCAAAAGAAAGAAAATATCGCCGCTCATATCGTATCGTATCTCACCCGTTGAACTAATAAAAATCCATCATAATTTGTGTTTTCTTTACGCAGCCATAATTATATGCACACGCTCTGTCTCTCTGTGTGTGTACACACATACGTATGCAATGAAATCTGTTTTTTGTTATTATTTTCCATCATAATTTGTATCTTTTATAATGCGCCATATTGGCAAAGGCCAAAATATGGCAACTGTAAATACAACAACAACAAAAATGGAAATATCAAGCATACAATCGTACTAATTAGGACGGTTTTCTTTTGCACTCTCTCTCTCTCTCTCTCTCTCTTCTCTCACCTCTGTCATTTTTTTTTTCATTTTTCTCATTTTATTTTCGCATTCATTTTGATTTTTTTCATTAATTTAGCATGTCTTCATGCCAATTTATGCTGCTCTTTGTTCAGGCTATCAGTCATTCAGTCACTCTTGCAGTCAGTGCGACGCTTTGTAAGTCATCTTGCTTAAGTATGATGCTTATGAGATGCCATGTGAGTGGATCTCGTATAATATATCAGCCATAATAATTATTTTTTCAATATTTAACGCATTGTACCCTACAAACCGAATGCCAGTTTTGTCATAATGTTTGTAACAGTTCTGCTACAGAACTTTATTTGAGTAGAACCAGCTCTTTAGGCTCATGTTGATTCTCTTCCCCAAGTAATTAGACAATGTTAGTAGAAATTGTCGTATTTGATGGCAAGCGGTCATGTTAAGTTGTCCTTGGATCACTTACTGAATTGGTCATTACAACCATTTAGTCAAGACTACAACCTAACTATTTACACTACCCACGCTGTAAGCTTTAATTTTGTCCAAGACTGGCGGCATCTACAGTTTAATGTCGGCTCTGAACAACAAAGTTTTAAGAAACTTTTCATGGCAATTTTATTTACTCACAGAGTTTTTGCCGGACATCTGCTAAGGGGAAGGTGCCTAAAGAAATATTTTTTTCGTATTTCGTTTCACCCACGGGCTCTCTCATAAGCCAACGTACTATCTTCTATACTAAGGCAACTTCCTAGATTGCGAGGCTTATAATGTCAATGGAAATTATACAACGGATGACTCTGCTCGTGAGGGGATCGTTCTACCACCCACCAAAAACATTCAGAGGTCCTCAGACTAGATAGATAGGTTGATTACCAAAAGCTCACTTAAGCAAACATAGCAGACAGCCCGTTGTAAAAAAGCTGGCAGCAAGCTTAACCTCTCGACAAACTTGTTCGCAATTTAAGAAACAGAATACTAAGAATCTTAAGAAAGCATCGGTAAAGAACGTAGCCGCAGCGGTGACAGTATACATTGGGCATAGAACTTTGGGAATACTTGTCAGTTACATTGCCGTTAAGGACGTTAGTCGTTCCCCTGGAAATTAGAGTTAAAAGTGCATTGCAGATTCATAATCACTTTGAAAATGAATTCAAAGTATCACGGAATAATGTTATTTCCCTTGTTTTTTCTGTTAAGCGGATGATTGTTCTACTCTAGCTGGTTCTAGAGTTACAGGGTTGCCATGTATTATTGCGTTAAACTAACCGCTCTCTTGTGTGTATACGGAATAATGTTTGAACAGTAAACTCATAGGGAAGGCTCATACAGAGAGCATTTCAATAGGGGACCTTACTTGATATTACGATGTATAGAAGGCTTGCTGGGAAAACATCGCGTTGCATCTATAGGACCATTGTTGGTATGGACATTACTTCAAATACAGACAGGCATGTGCTCGTATATTCGAAGCAATGAAAATCTGTTCTAAAGCGCAGATAAAGGCTCTGTTGGATTTAAGACCGTGGCATATGGTATGAAACGGTGGGTTAGTAGAATGGATTAGGCTTCCATTGATTACTCTAGCTTATCAGAAGACATTGTGACCAAGCAAAGCGAGAGACTGGCATATCTACCCCTAACTGTTCCCTGAACAGAACCTATATTAACTCTAGGGTTTTAAGAACTTCTTCGCAAGAGGATTGAGGCTATTCGGTTCCCGAAAAGAACATAAAAAGAAAAGGAAATGAAATGCTTACTTCTATTTAGACAGGAAACACTGAAGACTTGCAAATATTCTCTGCTGGATCAGTGCAGTTATAAGGAAATTGACGGCATTGAGTGGTAAGATAAAGTCTCGAGAAGGAAAGCTTCCACTCTGTTCATAGGGCATAGGGAACCTTTCTGTAAAACAGAAAGAGAGATTTAGCAGGGTGTTCTTGGCAAAAGGGAGGAGGAGAATAGGTTGAGACTCTCGACAGAACAGAAGAGATTTCAGTCATGCATGAGACTATCCAGGAGTAGCTTAAGGATAGTAATTGTATGTGGAAAGTTAATTTCCTTTCTGTGGAACAGAAAGAGAGATTTAGAAGGATATTCTTGACAAAACGGAAGAGGAGAATAGGCTGAGACCATTCACATAACAGAAGAGATTTCAGTCATGCTTCAAACTATCCAGGAGTAGCCTAAGGATAGTAATTGTAGTTTTACTGGGCACTGTAAGCTGTAAGTCATACTTGCCAGCCGGTAGCTAAGCCTTGACGTATCTCAAAGGAAATCATAAGAGTCACCTAAGAAAACACGGAATACAATCGTACTAATTAGACGGACTTCTTTTGCACTATTTCGCTGCAAAAGAGTGGTAAGATCAACAAGTTGTGACGACAAAATTCTATGTCCTTTTAAGTCTATCACTTAGTTTCTTAAGTGAATGGATTATAATACAAAAAAATATGTTCAGCAGTCCTATGGGCGTTATGTGTTAGGGAGTTTCTGCAGTACCTGCTGTCCATTCGTACAATTTCGGAATACAATTCAGATTATACTTGGATGGACAAATTCTTTTGACAAAAGCTCCAAGTACCGGGCAGTGATAAGTTAGTCTTCGGTTTTACCTCGTCATTACAGAGTTAGCAGAAGTCTTTGAGGTTTATTTTTGTCTTTGGACGTGTGTGCTTTGGGGAAGTATATCTCATTACAGTCTGTTCCTGAAATAAGTGGTGGATTTAAAACGTTAAACTTATCCTCTGTATGTTCATAACGGAATACACTTTTCTAGTTCGGATATACTAAACCATACTGAGTTCAGGGTTCTGAAATGTCCTTGAAAAATAATTCTTCAGCATCGCACTACATTGAGAGCACGTCCAAAACGATTTCGATTTCAATTTCATTCTTCATTCCTTATTCCAATATTTTAAAGCAGAAACTTCTTCTGTCTTCTTAATAATTTATTTGCTTCACTTTGTATGTGTGTCACGCGGTTTGGACTTTGTGTTGACATTTGTTCCCCAAAG
>QOCX01003407.1:0-17658 GCA_005959815.1 Sarcophaga bullata | reverse complement strand
TAAATGCAACAATAACTAAGACCGTAAATTTTAACGAATGATTCGAATCACTCGAATCATTTATGAGGATTATAAGTATTTTTCTAAATTTATGAATCTGAATGAATAGGCGAATGTTATGAGTTCGATGTCAACGTTGTACTCATACTCATTGCAATTTGTACTTATAAATCAATGTCGTAGTGAGTACGAATGAATCAGAGTGATTAAATTTCAATACTGTTGACTCACTCATACTCAAAATTTCATGAGTACTTATATATAGTATTGATTGCTGATCTCTGGTTAGGACCGTAGCCTCACGTCTAATAAGCCAACACATTTCCTACTAGACTACAGTAACAACTGCTTTCAGTTACTGCATCTAATCGCATATTGTTTTACGAGTGTACCAAGTTTAATGAAAGTTTGTTCATACTTGGACATGACTATCCGTATGAATGCGAAAATCCTTCAAACTCACTTTTTTCCAATCCACTTTCATTTCATTCATTCAGCATTACCAACTAAGCTTTTTTCCAAAAGCAATAATATTTTCTTTGTATTAGAACTCTTTCCATTTTCATTTGTTTGCCTGAAGCAAAGTCTTTATATTCCAAATAAAAGAAGAATTTCTTTACGATAAAAAGTGGCATTGAGGTTGGCACTCATACGTTATCAAATACACTTACCGACATATTGCGTCATTAACAATCTTTTAATTTCCGGTAACCCTAATAGGCAAATGCTAGGAATTTTCTAGGTAGATTATTTAATATTAACAACAGCAAAACTGCTATTTAAAATCGTTAATTAAATATTCTAACTTTAGAATACATTGCGATAGGATTTATTTTATTTAAATAATCTCTGCTACGCAAAGTGCAGTTGCTTCATTGCAATTTAAAGGTAAAATAATATTTAAAACTCTCATGCGTTTAGCTTATCTTTATAAATACGAAAAGCTCTGCTATTGTTAATAAAGATTTTTAATAAATTTCTTTCATCTCTCATTGCCTTGCATTTCTTTTCTTATATGGTAGGCACAGTATCTGTTCAGCGCTTTTCGAATAATATTTGGCCAATTCACACGACTTTGTATCGAGTATGTTGTATTGAATACACTTCGTTGTTTGTGAATGCTTAATGCTATACTAGTATTTCTTCATTATTTTTGGCATTCACACAATTTAATAGCACGAAACCAATACAACTTTAAAAAACATAGGAAAAAAGTGTGTATAAGTGTATCCGATTTTTATATGAAAATTATCAACAACAAGCATATGCTGTTGTATATTCGTCCAGCAATACACTCAATACAACGGCTTGTGTGAATTCACCAATTTTCTCTGCCTTGTTCCTGCCGTTGTTTTTATTCTTTGCCCTGAGTTATGTTAAGCATAGCCAAACAAAAAAAGAGATTCTTTTAAGATAATAAAAAAAAAATGTGGATGAAAAAGTGTTCGAAAAATAGAGAAGTGAACCACACCAGGAAATACTCATGAATTGTAGATAGTCCTGTACTTATGGAAAATATTTTCTTTTCTTTTCTGCCTTCTTATCAACACACATATGAACAACTAAAACTTATATACACATACCCTTGGCGAGCAAGATGTGAGTACTTTTGTGGGCTCTTAACTTAAAGTTGTAGAACTTAATTGTTCAAACGTTTGCTTGATCAAAAGTCACAAAATCGACCAAAACCTAGTCTAAAATTTGTATTGGTCGTACACGTCTCATGCTGGTTTTTATAGATAGAGCTTAGCCCAGCTCTGACGCACGCGGAAAAATCGTCCGCGCTGAAGTAAATTCTGTAATTCCTCCGCGATATGCATTTGAAAAATGTTATGAGGTGCTTTAAGTAATTTTCTTTACACTTTTCTTTGTTTTTTTTAAAGTTCTCGTTTCACGGATCCAATAACCAGGTCCGCGATGTATTCGAATTTTTTAAATGTATATATACATAATGAAGATTTCGTACTACATTTATTTAGGAACTACTACAGCACACAAGTCGAATCATGTTAAATTTTATAGCCTCACATACGGTTCTACTAAGAGCTACGTGTGTGGAAGCTGATTGGCTCGTAGAAAGTACGTTCAGTATTACAAGGTTCGCTATCCCATTTTGAAAGGTATGGGCGGCCTGCAAGATGTCCTCTGGTGCTGCCAGCTTCTTGAACCTTGAGGATTTCCACTCCAAGTGCTATCAAATGTAATATTCTCAGATTACCGCTATCCATATATGGATTGTCTTTCATTTGCCGCCTTAATATTATGCCGATCCAATAATATTTTCTACGTTTTAATTTGTTGTAGTGTGGTTTCTCCGTGTTTGCTTAGGTGGTTTTTGGCCCATAATATGTCTGGCACAGGCTGTTTTTATATTCGAAACTAAATAGTTTTTAAAAGTTCGTACAACAGAGTAAATTAAAATGGCAATGTGAAAGTCAATGTCATGCCAATGGCAGCTGTCATTTTGTGCCCAAAATGGAGGAATTCGACTTGGTTGATAGTTAATTTAATAAACGGTGGTAGAAGGCGAAGACTAAAAGCCTTCGCCTATGAGAACATCATCAGACGGTTACGTCGCTATATATAAATGGCAGGCAAAGCATGCAAAGTCAGACTAAGAAGTTCAGTCCCAGTCTATGTGTGATAGACGCGTTGCGTTGAAGTAAACCGAAATCGAGGTATGAAAGATCCGCGTTACAAAGATCTACAGACAATGTGTCGTAATTGTTATTGTTTATCGCAAGGGCTAAACAAAGGAATAACAAATAAAGCAAATTGTTGTTGTTAGAAATCAGTTGTGAAAGTGGCACCAAAATTGTGTGAACATAAAGATGTTAAATTAAAATTGTAACAGCAAATTTATTTTTTAATTTTATTTCAATCACGATCCTCATATTTTAAAACCGTTTTTCAAAGGTAAAAACGTAAACAATATCTTAAAGTTTTTCTTAAAATTCAAGTACACTTTGAAGTGCGCATTAAAGTCCGAATATACTGTCTTACTTTAAATGTTAGAATTTTAAATTTAAATAATTGCCCAACATAATCTATGGAATCCTCTAAATTGCCCATAATTGCTGTTTTTGGATTTTTTTCTGTCATAATTTTGTTTTTATTTTTATTAAACAATCACCTACAAAAAATAGATTCTTTAAATGGAAAAACAAATATGGCTTGTAATTAAAAAGAAAGTTTTTAAATCATGCTTGAGGTAAATGAATAGGAAATCACGGGTGTAATCGAAAAAAAAAGTTTAACATAGATTTAATGGATCAATTTCAAGTAATAAGTATGACTTTAAGCCGAAGCAATCCCACCCAAATAAGCCTCAATTTAACCAAGTAGCAAAAATATGGGGGGTTGAGATACTCAGATAAGGAAGACACAATAATGGACGCCCATTTCGAGATTGTTTTAGGGCTAATGAAGAACAATTTGTTATCCCGCACGCTCCACACTCACGCATATTTACTTATTTGAAAGTGTTAGCATATAGCTGTTAAGATGAAAATGATTTATTTGTAATACAAATACTCGTAAGCGCCTAAAAGCTTTGAAATAAAAATTTTGTAAAATATTGCACGCACAATACTCTCCATTACGACTGAAATCCAAAAAAACTCTGCTACCATCTGAACTAACTGCGCTCCAACATTAAAATCCTTTCAAAAAAGGCAATAATTAAGGCTCAATACTAACTAATTTTGAAACACCCTATATACTTTAGGTAATTTTTTAGCTCACTTTAATAGGCTACGTACCCATATTAACTTATATTTTCAAACAAACCATGGCCAACAGCATATCTTAAGTGGTAGTGTAAGACTTAGTGTACTTATTGGCTATTTTTGTCATCTTCCAAATATTTTTTTTTCCTTATTTTTATGTTTTATGAAACAAATAGAATCTTCCTAGAAATATACAAGAAAAAATCCTCTGGTTGAAATTAAAAATTAAACTGGAAACCACCACCCACCCACCCCCCCCTGCTCTCATTGAGCAATAACACAAAAAATGCTGACACAGACATGGCAGCAGTAATTTGAAAATAAATTTGAAATGAGAGATAGATACAGTGAGATATACCTACATGGCTACCTAATTGGTAATTACAAGCTCTTTATCCCAGGATTACAACTTACACTTCTCCACGCACTAATGTTGTGTGTAATTAAATTATAGCATGAGTGTCAGGCTTACAAGTTAAAGTCGATCCGAATACGATACTTTTATAGGAATGCGTGGGATTCCTCATAGCAGCAGTAACAAACTCAACCCCACGAATTTTCAGACCTTGTAAAGGCACTTCAGCCACCTATAGGAATACCGTCTGAAATGAAATGATGAATCTGGATCATCTACATTAAAGCAGTTAAGTCAACTCGCGAACAACAGATTTTGAGAAACTTTTCAATGCAATTTATTACTCTCCAGAGTTTTGCCTGAAAGCTGAGAGAAACTCGCCTAGAAAAATTTGTTTCATACTTCGCGTTTGTGTCTGAACCTAGGTTGAACGCAAAGTTTCTCAACTTTAAATAAACCAACGCACTACCTAACTAAGACTACGGTCCCTCTTAGATACAGATTCTAATTGCAAACCTTATGACGTGAATCGCAGGATGCCACGTAGGAACTAAACGCAACCCCCTCGGGACTATCGACCAAATAATTAACAGTTTTGCTCTATTACTGTATGCAATTAGCGCACATCTGTTTTACCTGTTGTTTACTATTAAAGATAAGAAAAGATTATAAAATTGTAAAAACTCAAAATAAAACTTAATCTAGATTACATGTCAAAATGAATATGAAAAAAAAAACCATGTGAGGATAATGAAAGTTATTATTTGAACACATATACTGGCAATAAAGTCCAAGACACCAAACAAACATTTAGAAAAACAGTCAAAATAAACAAGAAGAAGACATATGAGTAGGAAGTTATATGCATCTTCAACAACTATCAATCAAACACCTTGCGCATAATGTATCCACACATCCAATGAAATTCATACATAAGAACTGACGACAACTGACTACTGCTTTATGTGGTTGACATAAAATAAAAAGAAATTTCTTGTAATGAAAGGAAGGAGAGCAAGAAAATCTCATTTGTATGTGCTGACATAGAAAACTATTTTTCAAATGCCAAGTAAAATATGTATGTGGGTGATACTCTAGTGTTTTATATGGCATAAGAACAATTCGAATTGTTGCAATGATATAATTTGGTTAAATAAAGATTTAGAAAAATACGTACTTACATACATGATTTGCCCAATGTAATCATTTAGCTTAGGGAATACTATCTAGCTCCTCATGGCAACTCCCCCAGTTTAATGTCGACTTCCCGAAAGAAAGAAAGTCTGGAGATTTTCTCATGGTTAAGCCGAAACTTTTAACAGAGACTCAGCAAGACTACTGAGTGCGACAGAGCTTCCATATTAAATCCCCCAGACTGTGATACAAAGAAATTCCGAATTCCTGTTTTATTCACAGATGCGATGTTCAAGCGGCTTGGATTTCCATTCAAAGAGTTAATGGACTTCACCGCCTATTATACATACAGATTAGAACTCGCTTTAGTGCTTCGATTAAACTATTAAGACTTGAAAGTAAATAGTCAATAGTTCCGTAGTAATAAGTCAGGTAAGCATTGTTGGCATATTAGACATGATTACCAGGGCTAAACCAGGTCAGACAACTCTAGAAAAGGAAATTTGAAAGAAAATTTTCTTCGGAGAACTTCCCTCTGAGCCAGATTTTTGGGGCAAAAACTCGTGAGTTAATAAATTGCCATAAAAAGTTTTCAATAAAATCGGATGTTCGAAGTCGACTTTAAACTCTATGGGAGGTTTCGACACTTATGATAAATTTAAGTACCTCAACATAAGTGGTATGAGATAGGGTTGTATCCTAGCCTAAAAGGTTGTAAAAGATAATATGTTACGCACGCATATCCAAATTCTACGTTTTTATTAGAAATTTTCTTAAATAATTGACAATGCGGTTCCTATAAATTGGAGATCAAAATATTTTGGCTCTCTAAGCAGTTCTTAAATTTTTAAAACATTTATGTCTCAAGGTTTTTAAATTCTTTTCTTTTATTTCTAAGAAAAAACCATTTCTTGCAATACTAATAATTTCTTACAAAATTTATTTCTTCTCACACGGAACTTTTTTTTTCCATTTCCAGAGTGAATGCAGAAGTGGTGTTAATGCACATAACTACAAGTGCTCAACAGACAATAAAATATTTCAAACGACACCCGCATTGTTTTTAGGTTCCCCCATTTTATAGCAGAGTACGCGTGGCTTAAACAACTAATGCATAAGAATAATAACCTGCCGTTCTTTTTTTTGTGTGTGTGGTAATGTATTTTTTTTTAAATTGGATTTCCGTTTGCTTTCGTTAGTTCTTAAATGAAATGTTAACAAAAAATTCATTTTAACAAAACAAACTAATTTAATGACTTCAATTAGAAAATTCTGGCAATTAAGAAGAACTTAAAGATATTGAAAAGTATATCGTTCGTAAGTATTCTAAAAATTTTTAAAATTCAACAAATGTGGCACAGTAAGAACTTGGAAAGTGTTGGGAATATCGAAGAAAAAATTTTTTTTTTAAGTTTTTGCTTTATTTTTAAGGTATGTTAAAAACCCTTTATATGCTTCATATAAACAAAACTGGTGAAATAAAGGATTAAATTACCATCAAAACTGTTTCCTATACGAAATGGGAGTAAGGTAATCCAGTTTAACTGTGATGGTACTTAGTAAGCTAACTGAGTACAAAACTCCTTAACAAATGACATAATTAAATAAATCCAATAAGAAAGTAATAAAAAAAATAAATAAAAATGACCGAAAAAAAATTTTTATTAATTAATATACAATGCTGTAGCCACAGAATTAGTGAGAGTCAAAAGAAACTGACATTAAAAATATATAATAACGATTCATAAAATACCGTTATTTTTTATTTAAAAGTTTCATTGCCAGCCAAGATTTTTTAAAATTGAAACAAAAAACAAAATTACAAAAAAAATTTCGAAATATTGTAAATTTTTTTTCGGGCATGCTTAAATAAAAGCCATGAAAAGTTTCTCAAAAATCGTCATTCGGAGTCGACTTTAAAACTGTAAGCCCGCCAGTCATGTAATAAAATTAACAACAGACAACATAAGTGGTTGAGAGCAAGCCGTAATCCTGAACAGAAGGGGTAAAGCCAATTAGTATGTATGTACTTCTCCTTAAGTGGTAAAAGTTGTTTTTGGTGATTGTTGATTTAATTTTTTTTTAGTGTTACAGTTTTCTGACTTCCTGTATGTATGGTATGTACATGCTTGACAAATAAAATTTTAAACCTTTTCTAAAAGCAAAAAAACGGCTATTTATTCCCGACACACAACACTTTTTAGAAACATTTCAAAAACTGTTTATATACAAGACATTTCTATTCAAATCATAACATCCAACATCCCGCAGACACATCTTCAACAAATTACATAAACTACAATATGCTGTGTAAGGGATAATAATAACATATTCACTCGTAAACAAAAAAAATAATATTGTAACTCTCAAAAGAGCAAAATTGTTTGTAAAATACTAGAACGTAGCCAACAATTGTGTCCCTTTGTGTCTTGTGTTGTGAAGTAAAAGCATTGAAAAAATTTTGAGTGATGTAAATAAAACATCATGGAAAATTGCTGATGTAAGAGAGGTAAGTAGAAGAAAACATTATTCAAACTGGTGAGAAAATATTAAAGCACACAGACAGAAATAGTTTATATTTTAAAAAACTAAATTAACTGGGCACTTTATCATAAAACGAATTGAAAATGTTTTTTGTTTGTGGTATTTTGTTTATTTTTGTTTTATTAAATTAAAATTGAAAAAGTTGGGTCTTGTTTGTAGAGACATAAATCTTTTCAAAATTATTCAAGCGTTTTCAATTTAAATATTTTTTGAAAGAATTGCAGGCTGACAGTTAACATGATTCGACTCTGGATTAGGAGTTTACAGTTGAATAAAATAAAATCTGTAGTACGCAACCAAAAAACTCGACAGATGACACCGGGTATGAAACCTGAAATATATCAAAGAGCTTCTTGAATATCAAAAACTACTATCCGCAGTTTGTTGAACGATAAGAGAATCCAAATAAACTAATCCATTGCATAACACATGGAATTCGCTTGGTTTCGCACTGAATACTACATGGCAGCGAGCTATTGATCATAGGCGTCGCGTCGATGATATGGCAATCTAATCCTAACGAATTCGGCACATATATGTGCTCTATCTGTTTCCTTCCACCGGCGATATTGGACGCTATACTTGGCCTAATACACAAAAGACTTCACGTATACGTACAAATAATACGTCTTGTGGGTTAAATCTTAATAGTCTGGGAGAACAATGAAACCGTTTTACTCGTGCTAATTAATTACTTGTAACACTCGCTTCCAAATTCATTAATCTTCTGTGTGTCCTTATAACGGGGACTGTTCGAACTAATGTAGTCGATGAACAGTTCTGTTGAAAGTGCATCTGTTCCGTTAATGACTTAAAAAGTTTTGCTTCCAAAAGAAATTTGGCACTGACTTTGATTTTCAACCCATGAAGCCCATTCTGGAGAAAGCATTAATGAAAAGATCACCTGTTTTGTGCTGATTTTCAGGCTTGGGGTAGCATCGCAAAATAATTTTTGAGAGGAGACCTATTAGTCAATGAAACCAAATCTTTTGGCTTTACCTTGGATGTGATTTTCAATAGATAGGCGCTATGTGAACATACCAATCTTCCACAATGGTCGATTGATTTGATGGCATGGTCATCTTCATGTGGAATATGAACAAACAGGGCCTCTAGGCTTTTTTTTTCTAGTGTTTTCTATTTTTTTTCTAGTCGTTTGCTTAAGTCATGAAATGCGATAGAAGCACGAACCACAGCGGTCCTTCATAGCCAACATAATTCCAAACATTTAAAAAATTCAGCCTGAATTTATCAGTCAGAGTCAAGGAAAAATTCCGAACATTGAGATGTGCGCTCATAACTCATAGACAAACCCGTGGAACAATTATGAAGGGATATTGGTTCTCAGTAAAGGTGGAATGGAATTCCACAAATCAAAAAAATGTCCAAGAATCTCACTTTTTTTTTGGTAAATTCTACCTATCTTTCGAAGTCGGACTTTAAACTGGAGCTCGTCGCCACCATCGTACAAATAAGCACGGCACTTGACTGAAGGTTGTAATGGATCTAAAGAAAAAGAAACTTAATCAAAATAAGTCATCATGTTTATTATTAAAGAAAAATAATTTATTTAAAGATAAAAACATAGGGAAAAAAGAAATGTTATCATAAAAAGATCCAAAGCAAGTACGGCTAATTATTTAAATAGATTTGAGATGGTATCTGCAGATTTGTTTAAATAACTACAAAACAGAAAGAAACAATTCAATGCCAACAACCTCTTCTTTGAATATAAAAAAAAAAAAAAAAAAAAGGAATTTTTCGCGGCAAAATACAAATTCTGACGGATTCCTATGTGATTTGTTATTCGTACTCTATTCCATGTACGAGATATTTTTAATATTCCAATGCCTTACACATCCCACAGACACATGAAGATTTTGAATGAATAGGAAACATTTTCACAAACACAGTCGATAAGCTTTCTATAAACGAAACTGTTTACTTGAAACCCATTGATAGGCGTTTAACGTAGACACCATTAAGCTAAGAGGTCCAATTAAACCCATCCGCTATGGATGTAAGGAAAGTAGGAATGCTACAGTGGCGTCAAAAAGAACTGTACAATAAGGATAAATCTAACAATCACCAGACCAACGTTTTACCCACTTAAGGAGAGGTAACCGAAAAAAATTCTGCAATAGATTTCAAATTCATTTTTGTAATTTTTTTTTGTTTCAATTTTAAAAACTGATAATGAAACGATTTTTAAAACAAAATATAACGGTAATTTATTAATGTATATATAATGTAACAGTTTTTTTTTTACACTCAACGTATAAATGAAATAAGTAATACCACCAGGACTGAAACGGATTATCCGTATCATTATTGAAATAAAATAGGGAATAATAAGATACTATAGACATTACAAATCCGCCTACTGTGGATTGTATCCAGGAGTGATAGTATTTCTTTAGAAAAAGCGGCCTGTAAATAAGGCCCGAGAAACATCTGCCGAGTTTTATAACCTTCTTCAAGACGCTACTGAATCCAATGAGTGCATCGTTCATTTAAATCTCCTAGGATTGTACGGAAAATCAAATTTTTATTTGAAAAACTTGTTTCCCTTGTCTCCCCCAGGGTTTTGAACGTTGTTGCCCGAGATTTAGACGTCAAGGCACAGCTTTTTAAACACAACACCCACACAATCTCTAGCTTCAATCCTAAGGCGTTTGTGGCCATTTAGTCCACGGACTTTTGAATTTCCTTTAGCTTAACTGAAAGCTAGGACTACTCAGGCTCCCTTCAATCGATTCATGTCAAATTTGATTCCTTTGAAGCCTTGAGAAGATATTTCGTATTGAATTTGAGGTAGACAAACGCTGTTAGATGACAGTATCTGTGTTATGATTCAAATTAAAGACTTTTTGTTAACATATTTCCCTCAAACATTTTGGAATATTTCTCATTTGAATTTGTTGTACATTTTCATGAGAAGGAATAAATTCCATAAATATTTGACGATTGTCGGAAGTATCTCTTTCTTGAATTTTTTTTTGTGTGAGTTTTTCGTTTTTTCTTTCAACTTTAACCCTTGTGAACATTTATCACGTTGATGAGGGTTGTATAGGATTTGTAGTTGTAATTTTTAATTTAATTTCAGATAACTTATGTGAAAGTTACGAATGAATTGCGTAGAAATAAGAATTTGCCAATAATGAAGCTTGAGGTTAAGCACTCATCAGCAATCGGTGTAAAGCCAGGTTCGCTTCGTTTTGGAAATCTTCGTTGAGAATTAACAGTAACAAATAAGCGCATTTAAGAACCCACTCTCGGATGAGCTCAAAGTATTAAAATTACTTGAAGATTCTTTTCCATTCTGAAATTATAAGATGTCTCTAAACGCACACTTCAATGCCGATTCCGTTTTTATCATTATTGGCTGTGAAATCGTATCAAACAAAAAATTTAAATTCCTTAACCCAAACCGATTAGGTTCATTTGATATTTGCGTTTTCGAACATATCTTAATATCCGTTCATAACCATTTATTACTATGATTGAATAAGAATTGGGATTTTTTTGTTGACATTCCAAATGTAATTTTTTTTTTTATTTTATAAACTCAATGAGCGGCAGACGACACATCAACCATCACCAACCATGTGTGATGTCAAGAGCAAAACAGTAACGGTATAAATTTTACAAAGTACAAACCACGCACATTTCCGTTGAAGAGATCAACATTTCACGGCAAAAGGAAAAAGAAAACAAAACGGAAGTATGAACAGATACAAAATGATTATGTCCATGCATGTGTGTGACTTGAATCTCATTTGTTAACAAGCAAAACAGGCAAATACATACATACAACACATATATATACATAATAATGAAAAGAACAGGAAAACGAATTAAATATGCCACAAAAGCATTTTTTTGGACGCACAACAAAAACGACGCACATATTCAGTTGTTGGCTACACACTGAAATGCCACAACCAAAGGAAAACCCAAGGATACTACATGACCTTCAAAACACTTTTCTTGTTTGTGTAGCCAACAGTGACAAGAAAATATTTTTATTTTGCAAGACATCTTCTCACCAAAAAAAAAAAAAATGGTAACACAGAATAGAATTCTTTTTTCTCCTTATGCGAGAGTATTTGTAATCGATATATTTTGTTTTTAACCAAACGTCTTTTGTAAGAGTATGCTTTAAGTGTTATATGCTACAAGGGAATTCGACTTTATTTTATATTCTTTTTTTTTACGACAAAAAATTTGGGGTTGTGCCCCCAGTAAATACCGGAACAATAGATTTATGGAAGAAGGAAGGTGAGTAATATTAATGGAGTGATGATTTGAAAGTTATTTACGTTGTATGTGACAGAATAAAGGACTAATTAAAGGCATTGCTTGCGATAAATAAGGCGAACTCTACAGTGGAAGCTGTCCAAAAGGAAATGTACCTTAAAGAAACGATCATCATAATAAATTTACCGTTTATTTTATTTCTAAATCCTTCTGGCAGTTTTTAAAATAAAAACAAAAAAAAAAATTAAAAAAAAATTTCGAAATTGTGTCAAATTTTTCAGCCACTCCCTTAAATGGGTGATTGCTAGAATTGTATCCTTAGTGTACAATTTCTTTTGATGCTTACTGTATATATGCTTTGAATAATTAATTAATGATTCATTATAATCGAAAAAGATGAGTGTTAACAGGAGATTCTGAGTTTTCTCTCCTATTGGCAGGAACGTTGCCATCATCGAGTAACTATGACTAGTTTCTTGTTCGATGATTCCTACTATAGTTTATGCCCATAGAAGTCTGCTAACCAATGTAGCATAGAAAATAATGCAACAAAATTTGCCTGTTGCATTAAATGATCAACTTTTTTGAAGAAACTCTATCTACTCATGCCCAGGCACCATCTGTATTATCATCTGCACATGCATTCATGCACTACTTAAACTGTGATGCTCACAAAATAAGTGTCCAATACTTAAAAAAAAAACAACAAATAAAACCGATTTGTATTTAAAAGTCGCCGTAGTCTAGTAGGTAGTCTGTTGGCTTATTAGACGTAAGGCCACGGTTCAAACGACAGTTCAGACATTAAAGCGAAATATGAAAAAATATTTCTGCGGAGACATCATCACAGCAGACTTCTGCAAAAAATCTGAAAGTAAATAAAAAATTGTCATGAAAAGTTTCTGAAAAATCTGTTGTTCGGTGTCGAATTTAAGCTGTAGGTCCCGCCACTCATGTATAAATTTAACACACACAACATAAGTGAAGTGAGAAGCTAGGTCGTAAGAAGCAAGGTCATAATCCTGAAGAAGCGTTGTAAAACCAATTTATGTATGTATGTATGTGTAAAATGTAAAATTGTGTTAAATGTTGCCTTGGCCTATACGTCGAATGAGCCATCCGTGACCTTCCAATTTTTTTCATGCTTCTTCAATCATTTCAGACGGCATTCCCATAGCAATGAGGTGATCTTACCAGGCTGAAATGTGGTTGAGTTGTTACTGTATATTCGAGATTTTCACGCATGCCTAAAATAGGTAGTCTAGTGGAGACCAATCGCATAGTTTTGGAGACCGAAATGTGAGATTAATGCTCCGGCAAAAATAGTTTCTCAGTATGTTCATGGGCATTGTTATAAAACCCCCATCCAACCGTGCCTCAATTCTTGCATAATCATCGCACGTTAATTGTTTTTTTGGCCTGCTCACTGTTACGCCCGATCTTTCACTTGCTCTCTCTCTTTCTCTACGCCAACATCCCTCTCCAGTGATTAGTTCCGCTTGCCTACATAAGCTACAGCACACCAAACCGTCGTATCTTCAGGCTCATTAGCTGGTCTAGAACTAGCTGGGCAGCTCCTTTACCCCAGTTTTTTGTTGACGGTTTTAGATTTTTAAGCCGAAAACGAACTTTGTTGACAAAAATAAATTTCGATAAAAAAAAACATATTTTGCACAGCACGGACTTGTTATTAAATCAATGATTTGCCAGCATCTATTCGTTTGCAAAGTCTATAATCACACCCCACTCACACATAATGTCAGTTCCCAGTCACTTTTGAACCGCAGTTTAAATATTGTATTAAAATCTGTCAAAAACGTGTGGTTAATATTAACACCGCCTTTCTTAAAATATCACACGGGCGGACGCGCATCCATTCATTCCAGTTCATTCTCGCACTTTCATCAACCGAGCTTATTAACACCTCTATCAAATCCCTCCGCACTGCTCACTTCCAGTCACCCAGTATACTATCAGCCGACCGCATTAATCACATCATACCTGCACGCGACTCGAACCCGCCGCCGCCGCCCCTCGCCCCCTCTTTAAAACGCTGCAATATACCACACCTAAAGGTCTTGCAAAGATGTTCCTGTTTAGCCACACCATTACCGTGCTTTACGAAATCAAAGTGTAACGAATATCTTTGACGTTGATTAAACGTCCTGTGGCAAGCGACAAACACAAATTCTCTAAATAATCAAAGAAAGAAAACTCGAAGCGACAAACGTTTGGTTTCTACGTGTGTTTTGTCTTGTTGTTATACAGTAGGATAAGAAGACACACACACTGAAACAGGTTGAGTGATAAATATTCCATCATTATTGTTCGTACATTGTTTACGTGTAGAGAACAGGAAAGAAAAAAAGAGACAAAAATAAAAAACAGTAGAACTGAAGTGATATTCTATTGTAAATGCAATGGAAGAAAAGATATTACAAAAACACACAATATTCAGGAACACAAAGTACCAACATGATCTCGACGAAATTGTATAATACAGACATCGCCTCTCATCATGTTTATGAGAGTGACTACACCTTATAAGCATACAGGCAGTTAACAGAGGATGGGAGTTATGAGTTATAGAGAAATTTCTGTAGTTATGTTTGGCATATCAAAATAGATTCTTTAAGCCTAATGATCTAGATTTTTTTTATTAGATTCTCGTTTCATTTCTTTAGAAAAAGAATTGTGAAGCAAAAAGTTTAAAACTCGCAACAGATATGCCTCTGACAATTGCTTTTGGAAAGCATATCTCATTTTGGTAGTCTTACTTACTTACTTAATTAAGCATTACAACGCTTAAGTCAGGATTTGAACATATCTTCTCACAGCACACATGTTGTGTGGGTAAATTTTATTCATGAGTGGCGTGACCTACAGTTTAAAAACAGTTTTTGAAAAACTTGTCATAAATATTCTGCTTGCGAATAATAAGCCAACGCATTACATACTAGACTACGACAACTTTTGGTTGTCTGAACTTCTGTTTATGTACAGCCAGCGCCAGAAGTAGTTGTAAACTATGGAGAAGATTTTTTTTTTTTTGTAGAGAGATTATTGGAGAGTAACGGAAATTGGAAAACCTATGATGACAATTTATAATTGACATACAATCAGCGTCAAAAGAAACTGTAGATTATGGATAAAATTCTACAACCACCAAACTCAACTTTTACCCCTTAAGGAGAGCGCCCGAAAAAATTTGAAAATATTTCTTATTTTTTTTTTTATTTTTTTTTTTTTTTCAATTTTAAAACCTGGCAATGATACAATTTCAAATAAAAATAACGGTTATTTATGCTTGTATATTTCTTTAGCGTACAGTTTCTTTTGACGCTTACTATAGCTACTCATAACATCCACGTTGTGTGTGTTAATTTTATCCATGGGTGGCAGGGCTTACAATGCCTACAGCTTTTTAAGGAAATTTTCATGGTAATTTTTTGCCGTACATTTAATAAGCCAACACATTACATACTAGACTGCGACAATTTTTGTTTGTCTTAACTTCTGTTTATGCATACAAAACAAAAGATGTTCTGCATAGTCTTTAGGACAGCAATTTGTTACGAATTCGCGGCATAAAATTCTTGTCCAAGAAGTTATGAAAAATATACGGGCACATCGTTCAGTAAATAGCACTCAAATTTTATGGGATTCTTGGTCTTAAAAATACTAATCGATGTGAAACGTTTAAGCGCTGGCGGATACAGATTATTTTAGCAATATTAATGCAATATTACCTTTACCTTCTAGCTTTTTACCATCTAACTAATAAAATATACATCCGCAAAAACGATTTTAATTGGAGCTTTGTTTCCCAGTTTAATTCTTGTAAGTCCGCACTGTAAAGCTAAAATTAGGTTCATGACTTGGCTATTTTAGAGAAGTCATAGCTATGCAAATCATTTAAAACTCTAATCTCAAAGTTTACTATGGTCTAAGTTTATTATTAATTTTTAATTTTAACTGGTAGTTAAGGGATTGAAAGGACTCGAGTAGATTTACATACGTATCAACTCAAGTGCAATAAAAAATTACTGCCTAAATAAACAATTTATGGTGAGGAAGCATTCCCATTTTTAGTTATTATTGTTGAACATTTTGCATGAAATACTCTTATACTTTCCGTTATATTAGTGTCTCTATATTCTTAATTCTCTCGTGTTCTCTCTTTAATTTCTTTAATTTCAGCATCATAACTGTTATATGGTAAGTGGCAATGGTTATCTTAATGCTCAGCATCTTTCGTTTACTTTTTCTATTTTCTTTTTGCCTGTCTCTTCTCATTGCGTATTCTTTGGTATTTTTTGGCGCTACACCCCAAAAATGAATTTCTTTTTTTTTCCAACTTTTTTTTTATTTCTATCTCTTACGTAGATTTAATGGATGTTTGTTGTTATTTTGTTGTTGTTTTTGTTATTTTCTTTTTTTACAGCATAGACTACTATATGTACGTGTACCCATAGTAAGGTCAGTAGTAAAATTCCATTCAATCGGCTTAAACGTTAATGTCACTTTACGGTAATAGAGCGCAAAAATAGAAGGAATAAGAGAAACGGAAAAAATCTTTAAAAAACGCATACAAAAATTTATTGTTTGTTTTGTATTCTTCTTCTCCTCACTCTAACGGCATGTGTTTTTCTATAAATTTTCACTTTATTAGTGAAGTTATACGTTGAATTGAATTGTGATTGGAAAAAAAAAATGTCAAAACAAATGAAAATCTTAAAGGAAATGAAATAAAAATTGATATATTGAAAAATTGATAAAAAAGAAATTATACGCAATTATAATTAAAATACATCATATCATAAGTAAACATAATTTATTCAAAAAGAAGAGAGAAAAATTTTGATGATAACATAAGAAAAAGAATCACAATTAAAATAATCGTTGAATGTTATAAGAATTAAAAGTGAAATCTAAATTGTAATAAAGAAACAACAACAAAAAAGAAGAAAAATATAACTTCATACACAGAGAATCCTCATGTAAAGTGTTGTTGTTTGTTATTGCTATAATTTACAGACATATGTTTGTATGTATTGTATGTATTTAAATATTTGATCAAATAAAAAACCAGTTGCAAATAATTTATGAAATAAAAAATTAATGAAAGAAAACCGTAGAAGGGAAATATTAAAGCAAAACTTCTCATGAATGCGGTACCAAAATTATTTCAGCAGATGTCTTATTCTCAGACTTCACTTGAAGTATACAGTGAAAGTCAAAAGAAACGGTACATCAAATAAAAAATAAATACATTAATAAATTACCGTTATTTTTACTTAAAAATTGTTTCATTGCCGGTTTTTAAAATTGAAACAAAAAACAAAAATTTACTAAAATCTCGAAATATTGTAAAATTTTTTCGGGCACTCTCCTTAAATGGTAAAAGTTAAGTTTGGTAATTGTTGAAATTTTATCCATAGTGTACTGTTTCTTTTCACACTCACTGGATATTGGCGTTTCGAACTTGGATGAGAAAAACGATAGGTAGGGCATATGTATTTAGGGGACTTGAGTATTAGGACCTCATACAGATTCCCAGATCAGAGCAGTTTTTTCCAGACGGAAGACATGGCTATAACCATATTGATTAAATGGCTGCCCAGCCAGACGTCCCAT
>QOCX01003406.1:1111-17663 GCA_005959815.1 Sarcophaga bullata | reverse complement strand
TGCGATAAACAATAACAATTTTTACACAATTGTTCTGTAGATCTTCGTAACGGAGATCATCAAACCACGATTGTTTTCTTCACAAGCAACGCGTCTTCACATAAGACTGACTGAACTTTTACTCTGACTTTGCATACTTTGCCTTGCCTTTTATAGAGCGACGTAAAAAGTCTGATGAATGTTGCCGTAGGCGATGGTTCGGGTCTTCCGCCTTCACTTTTCCTACGAATGTAAACATCACTGTTTACATTTATTTATGCTTCCCTGTTTTGTTGTTTGTGTATCTTGTTTACGTTCGTCCTTGCAGAGTTATTGTTGCTTATTGGTTTACTTGTTTATTCCTCTCCGTGAATAGTGATGTTGTTGCTATATTTTTGTTTATTTGTTAATCAAGTAAACAAATCGCTTGTTTTGTTTTTGTAGCCTTTGTTTAACATTTTAATGCTAAACCATGTTACACCAATTGCATTTTATAACAATATGATCTTCCGTTTGATTGCCTGGGCTTTAAATTTTAAATACTTTTTTTCTAATTCTGTTCATGATATATTTCGTTAAGATCACTATAATTTTGATTATGACAACTTGGCACTAACTTAACTTTGAATCTTGGTAGAGTAACCCAGTGAGCTTAACAAATCAAAGGGTGTCAGCAGATGCATGGAGTCTCTACACAACACCCAGCTGTACTATGTTTTGTGTCACTGTGGCATAGAAGGAAACGAAAAAACAGGTGAACTGTCACGGAAGGGATCGGAGATATATGAGAAGGAGACAATAAAGGGGATATATGCGCCCCTGCAAGAATACTTTCCCAAATTGGAAAAAGCAGCGTGGAATTCTATAAAACATAAATGGTCCTACATATCATACATACATAATTGGTCATTACAACCCATCATCATGATTACGACCTATTTCCACTACTTATGTATTTGTGTGTTAATTTTTATACATGAGTGGCGGGATTTACAGTTTAAAGTCGACTCGAACTACAGATTTTGAGGTAACTTTTTCCTGGCAATTTTATTTACTCTCAGAGTTTTTGCCAGAAATCTGCTGAGAGGAAGTCGCCAAAAGAAATATTTTTTCATATTTTTCTTTTTATATTTTAGCGTTGTATACTTATTAAAGTATAATCTTGTGAAATTCTGTATTGTTTTAAGCCAAAACGTAAATTAAAAATTTTTACAACGTGATTATTTATATTTAATATCTCCTGTAAAACGCAATTTTTGTTGCTTATTTATCTTTGACAATTAATCATATGCGAAATCCCACACAGTATTCTTTTATCATGTGCCTTGCATAAATTTGAACTGATAAAGCGAATGAATGAATATTTCAATAAAAGAATTAAAAAACAAAACGAAAAAACAAATGGAAAAACGGTAAAAAAATACGATTTCTGTGTATGTTAAATTCTCCTTAGCGACAAAAACCACAATTTTTAAGGGTCTTAACGATGTCAAAATAAGAGAAAAATTAAATAAAAACAGACGCGTTTTGCCAATGAGTTGTATGCTGCTCCGCGTCATTACAAAAAAATCCAACAGTGCGTAGAGTAATTTAAGCATGTAATGCGTCCTTTAACGCAAACATGCTGTGGTTCTCATTTAAATTTTCTTTATTTTTTATTTTTTTATTCTTCTTTTTATTTGTCTTTCTTTTTTCATTTTGCTTTCTTTCGCTTTTTATAATTATTTTGTTTGTTTTTTTTATTAAAAAATAAAACTCAACCGTGACATCCTGCTAACAACACCAATTTAACTTTCAATGGTTACTTCGGCATGCCTGTATATAGGAGGCAAGCAATGATTTAAAGCTCGTAATTGGGTTAGTCAGCAAACATACAACAAACTTTAAACTCAAAAAATATTGCTGAAATATGTTTCCTCGCGGTATATAATTTGTAATTAGCATTGACATTGAATTTTTACTTTCTTGTTAAGCTCTTGGCGAGGGTGCATTTACAGAGTGAAACTATTTTTCCAAAGCCCCAGTAAGAAATTCGCAATTTGTTTCATAGCCAAAGTTTACAGAGAACAGAAACATAGAATCCATTAAATAGTTAAGACTGCCAGACCCGATTACTCAACGAATTAGTTTTAAGTCGGTGTGAATCATAGTACTTGAGTCAGCTGTGACCAACATCTCCCACTCCTGCGCACTACTGCGCAACAGTGTCCTTGTTGCGAACGCATCACGCCCAACGAAATCAAGTAGTACGGTGAGGAGCGTCGCGAGGCAGCTACAGCGCAAAACGTCGCATACAAGAAAACGTTGCAGTCTACCGCTAAGTGAGCCATTGTCGAGAAGCGTCCATGCCAGAGTGCCTTAAAGAAGCACGGGAAGGATGTGCGTCTTGTACTATTTTTGTCTCTGCTACTCAGTTGCCTATTGAGACCATAGTAGCTCGTGTTGGCAACAGTGATGCTGCACTTGAACTCCAGATAGACATTTGGTGGCAATGGCGGAGCCAAGATAAATAAATTCCTTGACTATATCGAAAGTATAGTAATCTCTGATGATGTCCCTACTACATATACTTCGTTTTGCCCACATTTACTTCGAAATCCATCTTAATAGACTCCCGTTCAATAGCACAAACGGCAGCAGTAACATCCGGCTTGATACACCCAACGATGTCAATTCGGCCAGTGAACGCAAGCAAATGGACGCTTTTTCGAACAATAGTGCCATTGCGATACACTTCCACCTTCCGCAAAACACTCTGCATGAAAAAATTTAAAAGGTCACATGATAATTGATCGCCCTGCCTGATACTGAACTCCCACGATATTGTTACGAAAATGGAAATGGTGTAACTTAGTTTAACATCAAAATGTTAAACAAAAGCTACAAAAAGAAAATAACGGACTTGTTTACTTGATTAATAAATAAACAAAAAATATAGCAACAACACCAGTATAACAATAAAAAGGGAAAAACAAGTAAACTAACAAGCAACAACAACACAGCAAGGACAAACGTAAACAAGATACACGAACAACAAACAAAAAGTATAAATAAAAGTAAACAACGATATGATTTCGAGAATGCGAAGCCTCTAACGTTCGCCTTTAAGAACCTTCATCAGACAGTTTACATTGCTATATAAAAGGCAAGACAAGACTGGCATTTGTGTGAGTAGAAGTTCAGTCAGTCCTGTGTGAAGACGCGTTGCGTGTGAAGAAAACAATCGTGGTTTGAAGATCTCCATTACAAAGATCTACAGAACAATTGTCTAGTAGTTGTTATTGTTTATCGCAAAGGGCATAAACAGAAGAATAACAAATAAAGCAATTGTTGTTGTTAGAACCAATTGTGAACAGTGACACACAAAATTGTACGAATAATAAAGAATTGAATTAAAATTAAACGCAAACGTTTTTAAAAAGTAAAAATGTAACAACATCAATAGCTTCAGAGAGTCCATTCCTATCTTGACGGCGTGGTGCGATTGCTCAACGTCATTCTGCATAGTCTTTATCAGCTTCACAGCTTAGTTCAGACATTGCGGGAAAAACATGATCCCTTATGCGGCTATCGAAGGCAGCCTTATATACGACAAAATGATGGTTTATGTCAACTTGTTTTTCGTGGGTCTTCTCCAGGATTTGACGTACTGTGAAGATCTGGTCGATGGTTTACTTAAATATTTAAGTAAAAAAAGATAATGGCAGCCGTCAAACTTTTTTTATGACCATTAGTATTACAAAACTGTGTCTAATTTATTGTTCACTTTATATAACAACAAACACATTTTCAAATCTTAATAACTGTTAAAATAAATCGTATAATGAAAACGAATAAATTGTGTTTTTTTTTTGTTCTTAGAAATGTTGTTGCTGTATTTTATTAAAACTGTTGTAAACCAAAACCTCAAAAACAAGACAGAAATCTGGTTAAATACAACAAATTTTATTTGTTTGTATTAAATCGAATCCATTCATACATACTGTTGTCTGCCTACTCATTCACGCATAAATTCATCAATCAATCAAATTTATTAACCACACTACGAGCTGATGAAAAAGCAATTTTATTGTGAACTGCTTATAGTGGCAGGATGGGCGTGACTATAAGATACTTATTTTGGGCAGTTTAACTAACGTCTTTAATAAATAATAAATCAAAATTATTTGTTGTCTTATTTTTTGTTTCTCCACATTTAATATACTATACACCAATACCTCGCTTTGCGTAATTTGGTTTTGAATTTTTCAAAGTTGCTTCGCTGTGGAATTTGTACTAATTTTCACTGTGCGCCGTTGGATTTTCGAAGTTGCGTTGTTATGAGTTCCAGATTTAAATTTTTTTTTCATGCAGCAACTGTCAGAACTATTAGAGATCGAGATAGGATGAAATAAGAGAGCCTCTCTGAATGAAATCTAATGAAGAACTATTGCAACGGAATTGCAATTTCTTAATGAAGTAGATAACAGAGACCGTTCAATAGAAATTTCCGAAGAACAAAATTTAACCTCCAAACACATTTCCAAAGCCATGTGTTTGATTAACGAAGCTATGGAGATTTTTTTAAAAACGGATCCCAATGACGGAAGGAGTTTTAGAGTGTTCCAGGCAGTAGATACGAATATCAATTGTTACAATGTGAAATATTATTTTGCGTTCAAAGAAAAACTGTGTAGAAAACACTAGACGAATATTTTGTGAAAAAAAAACCGACTACGACAACACTTACTATGTTACTTAATTAGATGATGATTAATTTTTTGCAATGTTACAACGACGCAAATTGAGGTATTGGTGTATTTATGGAGAAATCAATAATAAATAAGAATTTACTAAAAAATCATTTGAATAAATATTTACGAAAAAAAACAAAAATAATTTTATTCATTACAACCAATATTAGGGTGGACTTCATTGGTTAAATTGAAAAAGACAAGCATTGACTATCCTGGGATCGAGCTCGAGCTCGAGCTCTTTATTTTCTTTCTCTTCATACTATAGTGCATCCGTACGAATCTGAAGACTACTCATCATTTCAAATCTCTCCTGACATGCTTGAGTATGGAAGAAGCAAAAATTAAGAGCCTTAATTCCAAAAACTTGTGTGAAAAAGTTAGGCATTACCTCGGTAGTACAATATTGAGAACATGTATGTTGGCACCCATATATTTTGTAAAAACAATTTGAGACCACGTTTAATTTACGCGAAAGTGAAGTGAAATGGTCAACGTTGTCATATGATTTGATTTGATTAGATTTTTCGTTGTGGGGTTTTCTAAGGTCTCAGGTATTGCGACTTAGCAACAAAGAACTACGGTCCTCTAAGCAAACTAAAATCGGTAAAATACAGTTTGATTAATGCCCCCGAATCATGGAATCATAAACTTGAGATAATAATTGTTACATGGACAAAAATAAATTCAACTTAAGTAAGCTAACAAAACAACCACATAAGAACAAAATGCATACATCATACGGTAAATGTAAATCAACATCCACAAACATATACGTTGGAATTTAAGAGAAGAGAACAAACAAAGATAAAAAATTCAACAATAACAACAACAACAATAGAAATGTCGCTAAGTTTTCACATGTAAAATAAAAGGATTAAAACCTGGAGTTGCCCGTCAGTAGTGAGTTGTAAGTAAGTAAGTTTGTTTGTTGTTAATAAGGATCGTGAATAAAATGTGATAGCTGAGTGTTATCATATGAAGTGTATTGTTATTTAAACAAATAAAGGATTTCTTACTTTTATTACAACCTTCAAATTCAAGATGAATAGGTTAGGTTAGGTCGGAGTGGTAGCCTCTGCTCACTTGAGCACGCATAACATAGTCCCTGTACTAACCAAGTTCTACCAAAGCCAGAGAAGAGGAAGAAGTCGGTCAGCGCACAACAAAAGCACGAATAACCCCACGCCGCAAAACCAGCCAGAACGTTTAATAAACGAAGCTATATCCTGGACGTCAATAGATGATAGCTCCGTTAAGCTGGAAAGAAATGGAGAGCCGAATAGCCTACATCTCCTCCCTGCAAGAAATGAGCACTGACAAAGAAAGTGGATAACAGTCTCCTCCTCCTCAGAGAATCTACACCCACATCATAAATCGTTAAATGGGAGGCGCATCCTTTCGGCGTGTCTTCCCATAACACAATGACCTGTAAGCATGGCCACTGTGATTGGTCCTCATTGACCCAGGATATGTTGGCGTCTCGAAAGAATCTCCGCGCAATGGCCAACTTGACCTAGGCAAGTGGCATACCCACGTCATTTGAAGAGGATACTGGGAGGAGTGCGCCAACTCTGGCGAAGTCGTCGGCCCTACAGTTTCCCGGAATGTTACTGTGTCCGGGGACCCAGACCAGTGAAACACTGAAAGAAGTTTGAGACAGCGGCGACATTCCTGAACGATCCTAGAGTTATTCACAACACTAGACAGAGATCTTATGGCGGCCTGACTGTCGCAGAAGACCGAAACGCGTGTGAAAAGTGCACCGTTGTAAATGGAAATCACCTCTGCCTGCAGTTGGAGAGAAATGTACAGTGCCAGTTTCCCGGAGTATACTCTGCTACCAAACCCATTTCGAGTTTAGAGTCATCGATGTATTTAATGAATCACGATGAATAAACATTTTGAAAAATTTAAATGCATACCAAGATATCGACGGTATGTAGAGTATTTGGGACATTACTTTAAATAATCGGAATCGGAACAAATTGCTGTCAAAGTTCAACGTTGCCACTTGCTCAAAACAGATGGTAACTATTTCAAAGGGTATACTTTTACTAAATCATTATTCAGATCTTTGAAAAATATTGAAGGGAATACTTAAAGAAGATTCTTCAGTCATTTTCATGAGAAGAATCATTAAACTTGTCTCCTTTTAAAAATTAAAAGAAAGATTATAAGATTACCTGAATTATTCCAGAGAAATTAAGAAAAACAGTGCTTATGTTGCACGTTCACCAATACAAAAAAAATTCATTTTTAGGCTTGCCTTCCCTTTCTTTCCCTTTTAAAACGTTTTTTTTATAGTAAAAATGCTTTTTATTTTCAAAAAACTCTTAAAGCCTAACATTTTGTTTGTGTGTGAGTGTTTCTTTGGTCTCAGATCCATTTAAAGTGCTTTGAATTGTAAAACCGAAGTGAAAAGCATTGCAACTATTTTGTATTTTTTCTTTTTTTTTGTTTTTATTTTTATTTTCGTGTTGTGTGATTAACAAAGAAAATACATTTTGTTTTCACAATGTTGCAACAAAACGCGCAGCTTAAATAATAAAAAAAAAAAATCAGAAACACAATAAAAACGGAAAACGAGAACTATTGCATCGTAAGGAGAACAATACAAAAGCGCGGGCAAAATTGGAAGTAAAAAAATGAAAAAAGCAATTGCAAGAATAATAAAAAATTTTTTTTGTTGGAAACATTTAACAAAACAATCGTTTTTATTGCCTCCTTTCTACATGCCGTAACAATAAATCTGCGAAATGAAAAGAGCGCAATAAAATGCATTCAGAATTTAGAAGTTTTTTTCTCTTCTTTTACAATGTACAATCTTATGAATTTTAGAGTTTGTACTATTAGAAGAGGGTATGCGAACATATACTGACCTTAAAATAAAATGACGTTCCCCTATACAAAGCACACGTTTGTTATGATACCCTAACGATTCTGGGATACTTGAGTGAATTCTAGATAAGACTCTGTGGGTATGAGTGATAATCCAGCATATACACAATAAACGTCTTCAGATATTTTCACAATATTATGTGATAACTTCGTCAACTATCGGTTGAGTCATTTATAGGCTTAAATTTGAACCACCGGTTATTTCGTATCTGGCAATACCAGTCTGGCATTCTAGTCTGTCACAAAATTCAGTATATTATCTCCATTGAACGTAATCAATCGATAAGCTGGAGCAATGTAGGGATTTAGTGGCAAGGAGATCCCAATATGACGCCTTATAAAGATCAATTGTTTCAAGAGCTGAAGCTGCATGACCATCCGTTTTGTTTTCCTTTCGCTAGATGGCCCAACAAGAAACTGCAGGATGGTGTTCGTTTTGCCAAAAAAAAGATCATCTTGTCGGTTGATATCATTTTCATCTTGGTAGGTACACTAATAACCAAAATTGCCCGTCTCATACGGATTGTGGAGCAGAGGCATGATTGGAAGATATTTTTTTGAAGGTGAGGACGGTGAAATCATTAAGGTCAATGGAGACACCTATCGCACCATAATAACTGATTTTTTTAGACCCGCTCTTCATGGTTCAACCGGATGGTGTAACTTGACACACATCTCATGTCGCAATCGATTTATTTCGTCCGTTTAATGAGCGAAATGGTGATGCAAATTCGCCGCCAAGAAGCTGTGATTTGACACCGTTGAACTATTTTCCGTGGGCCGCTGCTGAAGACACCAGAGGCAATTGAGCATTTGAATGCCACATTTGTGATGCCTTTGCTGATATACGACTCAATACACTTGAGTAAGTGCAATAAAACTGGTCCGATCGAGTACTGTGGGACCAGCTGAGACAGTCAAATAAATTTCTTACCGGAACAATTGTACTTCACAACAGCAAAACAAAATTTGGCAAGATTTTAAAGGTTTTTGAAATTCAGGCTTCTCAATTTCCCACCCTTTATTTGAGATTGAAGGATGAAAATCATGACACTGACAATCTAATAGGTCCCAATCAGCTCTCATTAAGAGAAGAGCACACTGGCTCTACATAATCGAAGTTAAGGAGACAGACAAACTGATGCTTCAATGGAGTGGTTCCATTCGAATATTTCAATAGCTTAAAAGAATGTGTCGTTTAGCAATAAATAGTGCAATGAGAACATTATCTGCAAGGCATTATAAACCGATTATTGAGATATGGATTCGATATGAAGCGTCACCAAAAGTAAGGGAAATATTGGACATGGCTTACAGGTGAATGATACGGCATCAATTTTTTTAATCAAACGGATCCATTGCTCTGATTTTCATGTGGACTTGTTGATTCAGGGATGGCACCGAACAAAAAAGGGAGATACTTCTGATTAAACAATTTATCCAGAATCTGGATCCCTGATAATTTGGTAAACATGGATTTCAAATACTTCTCGTGTACGTATAATAATATGTCAATAGAGCAATAGCATTCAGAAATACGTATCAAAGAATATCATGAAATACAAAAAGGCAATTAGCAATTACCCTAGACATTGATAAGATCATGTCAACATCGAGTGATCGGAAATAAGAAAACCATAATTTGTAAGACCAAATGCGGAGAAACACTGGGGGTATACCGGCGAAGAGGAAAACCATAATATAATGAGACATAATAAAAACAGCTTGATTAAGCTAAAGAACACGTTATGGAACACTCGGCCACGACGAGATATAGCTACACTTTCAGAATAGTTAAGAGCCAAGGTGGAAGCCCTTTTGTTGGCGTAGGGCGCTTTGTTTATAAGCATTACGTCTTCAGTTGCATTTTTACCTTCTTAAAAACAATTGAAATATGAGCCTCGAAGATTGAAAATAAAATAAAAATAAATGTGTTTTCAATTTTACTTAATTTCTCTATTGTTCGCACAATTTTGTGTGCCCACTGTTCAAACTGGTTCTAACCACAACAATTGCTTTATTTGTTATTGCTTTGTCTATGGCCTTTGCGATAAACAATAACAATTTTTATACAATTGTTCTGTAAATCTTTGTAACGGGGATCGTCAAACCACGATTGCTTTCTTCACACGCAACGCTTCTTCACACAAGACTGACTGAACTTCAACTCCGACTTTGCCTTGCCTTTTATATAGCATCGTAAACAGTCTGACGAAGGTTCTTGAAGGTGGAAGTTCAGTCTTCGCCTTCTTGAGATTTCTAACAACATGTCTACATTCTTGCATGCTTTCTTTTTTTTTGTTGGTTGTGTATCTTGTTTACGTTCGTCCTTGTTGTTTATCCCTCTTGTTTATCCCTCTTTCGTAATAGTAATGTTTGTTGCTATATTTTTGTTTATTTGTTAGTCAAGCCAACAAGTCCGTTGTTTTGTTGTTGTAGCTTTTGTTTAACATTTTAATGTTAAAAAATGTTACACCATTTCCATTTTCGTAACAATACTATTTACCCATATGACATACAGACGGTTACACAGCGAATAAGAATCTTTCATTAAGAGATAAATCAAAATTATTTTCACTAGGCTGAGCTAACTACTATAAACTAAAATGAAGAGATAGAGAGATACGGTCCACGAGTAATTGTTGGTTTGTGGAACATTGAATATTACCTCAATTTATTTTTAATTTTGACACGCCATCTTTTTTTTTAGTTAATGAACACATGAATGAAGTCGCCGAAGTCTAGTAGGTAGTGTGTTGGCTTATTAGACGAAAGGCTAGGGTTCGGAGTCCTCGGTAAGACATCAAAAGCGAAATATGAAAAAAATTTCTTCGGCGGCTGAGGGGAACTCAGTAGATTTCTAACAAAAACTCTGAGAGTAAATAAAATTGCCATCAAAAGTTTCTCAGAAATCTGTCGTTCGGAGTCGACTTTAAACTGTAGATCCCGCCACAACATAAGTGGTGTGAGAAGCTAGGCCGTCATCCTGACTAAAGGGTTCTAATGGCCAATCATGTTATGTTAGGGACACACACTTGTGGCAGTTTGATCTTCAGTCCAGAAGTCCTTATTTTGAGTTTTAAAATCGAAGGCACATGTTATTTCTCTCAAGAACTGTCGTATGTCCATAGTTCAAGTTAAGCTAGAATTTAACTGCATTGAGCCTTACTAACAACAAGTCAGGCTTTTGTTTCAATAGAAGCTCAGCGGGGAGCTAATTGAGTATAGCAAATAATGTCTTTGTTAAAGTGGTACAGAGTGAACTGGAGATCAAAAGAACTGATTATCTGCGTATTCTATGCATGAATTTGTTTTAGCATTATAATATACACACAGAACATACATAATTGATCATTGCAACCCATCAGTCGGAAATATACGTCCTAGCTTCTCACAACACTTATATTGTGTGTTTTATAATAGGTCATAGGGCCTCCGAGGAAAATGCAGGCAACCTGCAGTCCAACATGCAAGTAAGCTAACCTAATTTCCATTTTATAAATCATTTGATTTGATTGTACCATCATATGTACATACGTATTTTTAGTTTGTCTGTTGCAAAAGTCTAGTAAATATTGATTTAGTGGCTGTTTTTATAAGACTGACATTCACTTTAACCATCGTTGTTTCCAGTAAAGTTAACTAACGACCCATTTGTTTACTTTATTGCTATGAATGTAAATATGTGTTGTAAATTTGTATGAGTAAGTGTTTTTATTCCCCCTTTATATTTACAGCTAATTTCCAAATGTGTACATCTGGTATACAGTTTAACCATGTAGATTTCATTGTATCAGTTTACACGCGTGTGTGATACTTGTGGATACATGTTCATATTTAGTTTGTATACACATTCAATTTGTTGTAGTTGTTGACAGATTCGTTAGTACACTCAGAGATATTTTTTCCAAGTATGAATCTCAATTGTACACTCATTAGATTAAACTGAAAATTTCTTCTGATAGACTTAAGGGGGATATAGATTTCAGGAACAATTTTTGACGTTGTATTACATAGACAAGTTTATTAACTGTAACGGTATGAAATAAGCGTTTTTCTTTTATGAAAATATCACATTATTTTTTATGAGAGATCAAACAATTGAATCATTGAGGAAAAGAAATCATAGTCGAAAGGATCCAAGTATATTGAATATGATGGATGGGGTAGGAACCCCCAGCCTTATGCTTTGATTATATTCCAAACCCATTTTGCTTTGTATGCATTGTTGTGTTGCAAAATCACCTTACCGTGTGGTCCACGATCATTTTTCGATCAGTGCATGATTTAAATTGATTATTTTTATGTCGGTAGCAAACTGCATTAACTACGTTTCATTAAGAAGAAGCTTGTGCTACAAGATACCTATCAGGGTATGCCAGACATACAGCAGTCTCTTCCTGCCCAATCGATCTGGCTTTGCAGCCAATGTCCATAATATTTTTTGCTTAGAATTCTGAAATAAAGTCAATTTTTCATTGTCAGTAACAATTCGATGCAATGCTAATTTTTGTCGTGTATTTGAAGCAACATTTCAAGAGTGGTCTTTCAGTTTGCCATCTGCCTGTCACTTAATTCAAGTGGAAGCCATTTTCCAAACTTTAAAATCTTTCCATGGCTTTTAAACGATCAGAAATTGTTAAATATTTCTGCTATTTGTGTTTGAATCAAAGTGTACTCATCATCCAATACTGTTTGCAATTCGTGGTCTATTTTGGTGGTCTTGGACGTTCTTCATATCTTACATCAGAATTGTTATCTTTGAACTGTTGAAGTTATCTTGTGGGTGCCACTTATGATAGGACATAACTACCGTATGCCTTGACAATCATTCGATGCAACTCTGCTTTTCGTAAATTATTATTTTCTACAGTATTACAGTATGTGACAAAAAAATACGCCGGAGTATGTCCATAGTTTTTTTTTTTGTTTTTTCGAACCCTTCAAACTTATGTTATTTGATCAAAACTTGGATCATTTATTACTCAAATATTATTGAGGTTTGTTCAAACTTACATGTTATGAGGTTTGTTGGAATAAACTTGGAAAATATATACTGTGTTCTTATTTTTTAATTCTGACTACAATTAATTGCAAAATTTAATTAGAAAAAATAAATAAGAACTAACGTTCATAAAATATATTCTCTTGTAATGAGTTTGACACTTCATTTGATAAAAATCGGACTAAAATCGCCGTAGTTATTATATTGTTACGTTTCTACCTTTTAAAAACGTTTGAAATATGAGCTCGTAGATTTCATATAAAAATAAAATGAAATTTGTGTTCAGTTTTAATTAATTTGTTTATTATACGCACAATTTTGTGTGCCACTGTTCACAACTGGTCCTACTAACAACAATTGCCTTGTTTGTTATTCTTCTGTTTATTCTCTTTGCGATAAACAATACAGATCTTTGTACCACAATTGTTTTCTTCACACGCACAGCATCATCACACAAGATTGACTGAACGTCTACTCCGACTCTTGCCTGCTTTGCCTTGCCTTTTATATAGCGATGTAAACAGCCTGATGAATGTTCTCGTAGGCGAAGTTTTGATTCTTCGCCTTCTCGAGAATTCTATGAATGTAAACGTCGTTGTTTACATTCATGCATAATTACTTGTTTGTTGTTAGTGTATATTGTTTACGTTTGTCATTGCAGTGTTGTTGTTGCTTGTTGTTTACTTGTTTACTCCTCTTTCGTTACAGCGATGTTGTTGCTACATTTTTGTTTATTTGTTAGTCAAGCCAACAAGTCCGTTGTTTTTTGTTTTTGTAGGTTTTATTTAACATTTTAATGTTAAACGATGTTACACCATTTCCATTTTCTTAACAATATAAAGAGTATAACCTTAATATAGTTTTCATACATATTATCATTCAAATGAACTTTAAGATTAAAAATTTCGACTTTTTCACGTTTTTGCAATTACCAGAAATCGCCTAATATTTCAGTTTTTGCGCAAACATTAGCCCACTTCTGATAATCGTACTGATAATGTACGGAAACTTTTTATACCTTGCGTAGTTGCAAAAAAAGGTTAAATCTTATAAAATTTTTAAAATTATTTTGAAATTTTTGCTTCAATAGGATGAAATCAAGTAGGTATGAAAATGACAACACAGGCAATGAAAATTTATGGCTGGCCTCTCTAAAGTCACCAATTGTTTCTATAAGTGCATATTAAGTCTGTCAAACAAGTTTAAATACATCAGGTGTAATGTAAACGAATAGCAATGTTGCCAAATATGTGACGTAAAAATTGTAATTGTACACTTAATACCATTAAGTCATGCGTCGAATTTTATTAAAGTCAGAAAAAATTAGTAAAAATTTTTATAAAAAAATTCTTTTTAGAAAAATTAAAAAAAAAACAAGTTCGGAGGGTTCGAGAAATATGAAAGAAAAATTTAAGTTCTACTCAACAAAACTTACAATCTACACAATATCATTAGCTGCGTGTATTTTGACTGGCGCATCGTGTTATAGATTACGAACTCGGCAGGTTCATGGTAAGAGCTGCGTAAATGCAAATGACTTATAGGACAGTATATTTTCTCCCTTCACGAGCTCACCACTATGCAGGAAGCATTTCAGGGAATTTGAGTGATTTAAACCAGAAGTTCGGATGACATTTGTCAGTCGAATTTGAATAACCGCAGACCAAGAGTTTTGGGAAAATGGTCAATAGACTTAATATGGGTGACTTTATCGCATTTCATCTGCAGACAATCTCTGTATGGCGTTCTAAACCATGGTTGATTTATGATTTCCTAGGACAGTGCTAGAAATACTTCAACTCATCTTCATATGATGGGTTCACAGCTCAAAGTACATTGCAAGTCTTCTGAAACACATACGGGAGAGAGTACTTCAGAATCGGGTAAGAACTGTTTCCGATCTTCCTATAATCCAATTGCTAAACAACAAGGGGTTTAAAGAACCATAGAAAAAGCAAAAGAAAAATTCCATAATTTTTGGGAAATTTCCAAAATTTAACAGAAATTGCGACAATTTGTAAACAAGCTTATACAGTGAGTCTCATTAAAAAAGGCACATTAAAAAATATACCTTAATAAATTACCGTTATTTTTATTTTAAAATTGTTTCATTGCTAGTTTTTGAAATTGAAACAAACAAAAAAAAATTGCAAAAAATATTGTCAAATTTTTTCGGGGACTCTCCTCAAGTGCTAAATGTTGAGTTTGGTGATTGTTAGAATTTTATCTTTAGTGTACAGTTTCTTTTGACGATCACTGTATGTATGTATGAGTAAAAACAAATAGTATAGTATATAGGGACACAGACAACACAACTAAAATAGAAATTTTGCAACGTAGTATACATATGTATATAATAAGCTCAGGTGTGTTCATATGTATGATACATTTATACTACATGAACGTCTTCTAGCTTTCTTTGATTTAAAAAAAAATTCTTAAGTAACATAAAGAAATAAATGGAGGGAGGGAGGTCATTTAACAGTCTATATGGTTTGTATAATTTAAAAGGATTTTTCTTATTAGTACGTGTCTGTGTCTATTATTTCCAAAAGAAAGTAATAACGTCCGATGCTCTCCTTATGTATCCATTAAATGTTTACAGAAATTCATTTTTATAATAAATTTCCTTAACACTTTAAAGTAAAGAAATTAAAACAATTCCTTGAATATTAATTTCAAATTTACTTTCGTTTTAATTGAAAATATTTGACCTTGAAATGAAATGTCATATCAGGTCTTAATTTTATTATTTTATTTCTAACAACTTATATGCTGTCACGTTGCGAATATAATCAATTTCTACGAGTATTTCCTAAAATAATATGAAAAAAAAAAACATGAAAAAAAAATTTAGGAATTTTTGTGGTAAAAATGAATCTGCTGAAGATAGGCGTCTCTGTAGACTTACTTTCCTTCCCAAGTTCTTTTAGTTGATCTCTTAATGTTAGCAGGACTATATCTCTCCAAGTTAGGTTATATTTCAACAATTTTCTCTTAAGAATCTTTGGGCAAATACTCTGATAGTAAATAGAATTGCCATAAAAAGTACTAATAGGAGAGTGGGTGTCAATTTTTTTCGTCCACGTTATATTCTGGTAACTGGATTTCCTACGTCAACTTCGCTTTCCTCTGCAAGACCTTGTAATGTAATTGCTTCATCAGTCTTGTAACTCTTTAAGAAGTTTTCTTGCCGAATATAATCTTGTTGCTTCTAATAATCGCGAGCTTATTTTTGTCTTGGGATTAAGCCCGTTTCACCGCGTGTCATTATTATTTATGTACAGAACCGTATTACACACTTTCAAGAATTTGCTAAAAACTTACTAAGTTGGCATTAACAACTCGATTACTATATTGCTCTTCTTTCCAAACCTTCTAGGCGCCTTTGTTTTCTTAAGAGCCTTCGCCAGTTGGTCACTTCCAAATCGATGACAGGTTTTTTTTCTCAATCCGATTTTATTCAACGTAAAAAAAAGTCATCTTTCTTCTTGCGACTTGCGGCAAATCCCCGGCATCAAATTACCCCATCCTGACGGATCACCCTCATTTCATTCAAACGTTTGTTTTCGAGGCCAGTTACAGCCGATGAATGTGAATACGCCGCTATTAAGTCACCAATGTTGTAAATATTCATACATGAAATCGAAAGATAACTTCCCGTTATTTTTAATAATCCATGCATTCAGAACCAATCAAAGTAGGCGCTCTAACACAATACAAATGAAAAACACAAAAGAAATATCGTTGAAGTTAACCAAATGAATTCTCATATAAAATGTGTTCGCATACTCAGGTTAGCTTGCTCTGGTCATAGGTGTTACATTTTTAATGTTGACATAAATGTTATCAATTCATATACTTTATTTAACGTCAAATTTCTTCAATGTCTTCTTGTCCACACTCCTCTGATTCCAGTTATTTGTGGCACTGT
>QOCX01003405.1:597-17664 GCA_005959815.1 Sarcophaga bullata | reverse complement strand
TCAAAGCGTTATTATTGTTTCGCGACTTTATAAGAGTACAAATTGCTTCTTGATGGGGAAAAAAATCTTGGCTGTTAATATTGATCACCTTGTGAGAATTCTTTTAGTACAAATACGGAACTCAAATTGAAGGTAGAAGTAATCAGTTGGGAATTCAATTTAGGAGCCTCAACTGCTTGAGGGAGGTGTATGTTCATTCTCGGGTAGCTGATCTATTTACTGTTTCGCTCTTCTTATTCTCACAATCTTTATTTACATCTCTACCTTCTGTCTCGTGATCTCATCAAGGAGTCAATATATCTTGTCTCGCTAATGACAGTCAAAGAAGGGTAAACAGACTGTCAACTTTATCAAACAACCTTTTCTTTAATAACATTTCAAAACTCAGTGATTTGGAACAATGGCAGGATATTGTACTGGGCGCTCAGAAATTTTAGAAAAAAAAACTACAAAATTCAACGTTAAGCTCACTTTATTTTGCACTTCATTAAATATAATACGATGGATGGATGGTATTAAAATGTAATCCACTTGAAAATTCACTGAGCCAGAATTAACGAAAATACACTTTTCTTATAAGAATTTGTAATGCTGCACTGCACTCTGGTGCCAAGACAGAGCTGCTGCTTATTATTATTAATGAAAGGACATTTTCATTGTCATTTCGAATTAAAATTACGAAAAAAAATAAAGAAATTAAATTCAAAAATCGCTGAATTGTAATCGAATGTAAAAGGAGAACAGCAATTGAAACACAGCAAATTCGTAATTTTGAGGGAAAAAATGTTTTTTTTGGGTTTTTGGTTTTGCAAACTGGTCATGATGATAAATTAAGTGTAAATAAGTAAAGAATTAAAGGAGAAACGTAGATTTACTGTATAAAATATTCCAAAAGATCAGTAATCTGGCAACAATATTTTCCAATTGAAATGTGCATGGTAAAGTGTTGCCCGCAGCCATTGTTTTTATAAAAAAGGTTTTTGTTTTCTATGTACTTCATGTTAGTGTTGCCATTGTTTGTCTTCGCTCTTACCGTGAATGAATTATTCTTTTTCCAAAATTATTTTATACTTTTTAAGAAGAAAATTGACTATAAAATGTGTTCTCGTTAAGGGTGGGAATATTTTTTTGACAATATTAGTTGTTTAGAAATTAGTTGTAGTAGGCAATCAGAAATAAAATTTCAAATTTTCCATTCCATTGCATTCCTTTGCAATTGTTCACTGGAAAATTCTTCAATTCATTTTCAAAACTATAGGGCCCTTGGAAATGTCTTTCTATAATTATGGCATCTTTCTGACAAATGCAGAGCGCCAGCTATTTAAGCAAGGCGCCAGCTGTTTAAGTAAGATACATTTACAATAGAAAAAAGGCCTTCAAATCTTGATATTTTTGCAGGATAATTATTTAGCTTGTGTGAGATTCCTACACTCTTCTCTTTTAAATCTTACGAAAAAATTCAATACAAATTCTGTAATTTAAGGAACACAGAAATTAGATAAGTTGTCTTTAGAATTATTTTTTTAATTAATTTGATTAATTTGTTGGTAAAATATCTATTGTGGGAACATTTTCAAACTTTGAGAAAACTATTTCCGTGAGTACTTAAAACCTTCTTCTTTCGCTTTTTAACACTTAAAGAAAAATTCAACAAGGGCTCGGCGATTTTGGCATATGAATTGAATTATCACCAAATCGTTGGTGCGGGAAGTTTTCTTGTGATCAATTAGATCATCATCATCATCATAAAAATTAAAAAAAAGTGTATTTTTTTTTTTGAAAATGGCGAGGATATTGTGAAATTTTTTTAATTATGAGAGAAAATTTAACAGGAACCCCGCAAATGAGAGAAATTATTACTTATTTTGAGAAAAAGGAAAAGTAGAAATCTTTCTGGCGATCAATTAAAAAGAAAAAATTCTCACACACTTATAGTTTAAAACTCTATCATGGGAAATGAAATTTCAGGAAACGTTTCTTCTTTAACTCGTGTGACACAATGTAACAGATACTCAGCAATTGTGGTAGTTGAATTTGAAAGGATATTTTTCTTTAATTTGTGAAAATTATATGGCAGAAAATGTAATAGTCATTAAGAAACAAGAGATCATGAGAAAAAGAAACATTTATTAGATACAATATACGTATGGAATTTCAAAAGAAGAATAATTATTACCTGATGTGCATAAAAAATCAAAATTCTCACACTTTCCGTTAAGAATTTTAAAATAGAAATCGTGAGAGACAAATTTAAAGAGAGCCATCAATCATATTAAGTGGAAATCAGAAGGAGCATCTCAAAAACTGTACAAAGAGATGACAAGAAATGTCTAGTGTGGAAATTTTATTTTAACGCAAATTAATCTTTGTTTGGATCGTGTGATATTTCTTAACTTTTTTGTGACTTTTGTGACAATATTTAACAGAGCCTCAGCAGTTTAGTAAGCGGTAGTTGACAGGAAAAATTTCTTACTTACTATCTTAGGCTTCACTTATACCACTAAAAGTGGTAGAGTACAGCATGTAAGGCTACCTTCTCTAAGGGTAATAGTATCATTGTGCGTCAAATCGATATCACACTTGTATGGTGACTTTTGTTAAAAAATGTAATGGTATTTCAGGAAAACTAACAAGCGTTGCTTTTTGAGTAGAAGGATAAATATTAGAAAACAAAAAAATGTATTCCACCATATTATATGGAATTTGAAATTAAAATTCATTGCATTGAATGTGAAGTATCATTTAAAACACTTTTACCATCTCAGTCATTCTACCTGATTCCTATATCATAATCATTTTTCCAAACATTTCAAAATGAAATTTAAAATTTTTCCAATCTCAAACGTCTAATACAGTTTTTCTCTTTCAGAACTAACATTAGACGTCATACTGTTTAAATAATTACAAAAATTCTGCACAATTATTATCGATATTTAAATTAAAAGGAAATAAAACATTTTATTTCATAGGAAATCAGCAGTTTTCACAAATATATCTTAAAGAAAAGACAAATAAATTCTGTTAATACGAACTAAATATGGCGAGAGTTGTTCATTTTTAAAGATGGTGATACTTTTTTGATTAGGAATGAGTGTCACGAATAAATAAAATATTTAATGTAACAAGAAATCAGCCGTTTTCAGCAATTTCCTTAAAAAGAAAATACATCACATATGTATGTATACTAAAATGGGGTGAGTTTCAAATTTTATGCATCCCGGGTTAAAAGTATTACTATTTGTGCCAATAGTTCTGTCCCATAGAAAAAAGTACTCAAGTAAAGAAGTATGTTGTGGTACTTTTAGTTCCCCGCATGTATATTCAAGTTGCAAACCGGATAGGAAAATTGCAGGATTTTCTTTTAAAATTAAAATTTCTTTTAGTTTCATTTATGTAAGTGCTGCTGTGAAAAATCTTTTCTCTTTAAAATAAATACTTCACGTCTTTAGGTTAACTGTGGTACTTTCTCCGGTGATAGTTTTCCAAAAAAAGAGAAGAAAATTTTGGAAATGTTTCTAACAGGATAACAGGAAATCTATTGGGGAATGAAAGAAAATTCAAATGATCTGTTTTATATGGTTTTTTCTCTTTTACAATTTCTTTAACATTTTTTTTTAATATTTAATTTAATTTTTCTAATTTATTTAGTTTTTCCTTAGTTTTTCCATTTGATAAATCGTGATTACATGTGAGTTTTCACACTTGTTTTCGTAAATTTTCCACTAGTTTTAACAGGCCAACAGAATTTTAAATGAGAGTGCAAAGAAAAAAGGAAAAACCACTTTTTCTAATGTGGAAAATTGTTCAAGAGAAAGTAAAAGAAAACTTGTTGCATATGATTTTCTATTTTCACACACACACATACATACAACTTTGTAAACAATTTTAAGGTGGGTTTTTAGTAGTTTTCTCAGTTTCATTTTGAAGAACGTTGCATTGTAATCTATTACAGACATCATCACAACCATTGTTGAAGGAAATTGCAGACAGTGGACTGAGATTTTCGTTTACAATGAAACCCTTTTTTAGAATTTAATTTGAAATTGTAAGAAAATTTCTCACGCTAAATGCTTTTCAGCACCGTGAGAATTTTGCCTCAATATGGATATTTTAAGGCTACTTTTGATTAGGAAAACAGTAAATGTAGCGCAATGCTTTCTTCAAATTAGCCTTAAAGCGTGGGATAATTTAATATTTTTCCCATATTTTGAAAATTCGATTGTTTTTTTTAATAAAAAAAATTCTTTTCCATTCCATGAAGTTCCCACGATCTTTTGTGTTTTCAGAGACTGGGAAAATGAGTCTGAGAATTTATTTCGGAATTTATGGCTCGATTATGGTAAGGAAATGAATTTGAGTTGCATTGTCTGTTGTAACTCACAACCAAAACTTAAATATCTTTCTGGTAAAACAAGTCTTTAGTGATTAGCGGGTAATGCAACAGAAGAATTCTACGCATTTCTTTATTCCAGGACACAAAAGATTTTCGAAGGAAAAACTGAGGGAAATATTTTTCAAAATACTTGTTAAAAATACACAAAATTTTGAAATTTAATTTTTTACTCATGAATCTTTGATACTTTGAGATTACGTGAGAAATTCCAAGCACCGAATGTAACAGCATTTCAGAAAATAAAAAATAGAGACACAATATGAAAATTATTCTTAGAAAAAAAATGGAATTTTAAACTACTGAAATACTTCAATACATGCCGCCATACATAGAATATCCAGAATTCTTACATTTTCTTTCTTAAAACAGAAATATGAGATATTTTCTGTTGAGAATCAATATTTTATAACAGAATAGCAGAAATATAACAGACTGCTGATATGGGAAAATAAATTTTTCTACCTGCAGTAAAAAAGCAGTGGCTGCATTAGTTTTTCAAATCGAAACATTTGAAACTTGTAATAAAATAGAGAAATTTTACAAAATTCTCACGTTGAAAAGATTGGTTTTCTGTATTCTAGAGACTACACGAATACACATTCAGTTTGTGTAAGAAATCAAGATTGGAAATTTTGAAATATAAATGTGTTCTGTTCATATAGGCAAAATTTAAGAAACTAATAAGAAACCCGATATTATTCTTAACTATTAAAGGCAGACAAATTAATTTTCTTTTAAGGATGCTCTTTGGCATATTTCTGCTGTCCTGTTATAAAAAATTAAAATTTTTTGTGTTTTAAAACGGAAAATTCTCACGATTATCGATACGATTTACCATCGAAATTATTATTTCCAATATTATAGGTACGTTATTTGAAGCAGGTGTTCAATTTCAGTTTAAGGATTAAGGAATTCTTCCCATTAAAACATGTCCTTTTTGTTTGTAAAACTACAATAAACCAAAGGTAAAGGATCCATTTCTTTTGTACTGCAGGTAGAAAATGTTGCTTATTTTTCTTTAAGGAAAAAGGGAATAGTTTGACATACTTCTGTTGTCCTGTTAAGAAATTCTTTATTTGTTCTGTTTTTAAAACAAAAAATTCTCAAAAACTTGTAAGGCACGTTCCTTAAAAGAACCATCTTTTACAGAAGATATTTATGGAATAGTGTCGTCATACTAGATAATCACGTTTCGTTACGAATGTAATGAACACGAGGAAAATATATCTTTTAATTTTGTCTTTGTCAAACTGAAAAAAGGTTTATTCTGAACTAACTGTAGCTAGAAAGATTTATTTTTCTTAAGGAATTATTGTTTCGCATATTTATGATGTCCTGTTTTAAAAATTTTGAAATGTTTTCTTTTTCGGCAGAAAATTCTCACGAACATACTTTTAGAAAACGGAAATTCATATGAAAATCCGTATTACTCTCTACTCGTGACATGTTTCTTAAAGAGAACATCTTTTAAAGCAGGTTTCTCATGAGAAAATATCACGTTTTTATTTTTCCTCTTCGTGAAATAAGAAAATATAAAATGTTATTTAATACTTACAGAAGTAATCCTAGCGTATGAATTTAGGAAATTGTGTCTATGTTGAGGACGGGTTTTTCATTATTTTCATTGGAAAAACTAATGGTACTGCAGACAGGGAAATGAATTAATTTTTATTTTTCATTTTGTGTAGGAATATCTTGCCAAAAACTATTTTAAAAAATGATGTTTAGACCCAGACTTTTACAAAAGAATTTTATATGGTTTTAGTAAACGGAAATTCAATTATGTATTCAAACATTAAGGAAATTTAAAATTTTTTAATCATGGGAATATTATAAAAAGAAAAAAAAAACCTTTGAAATACGATCCATTTTAGTGTACTTCAAGTCACAATGGAAATAAAATAGAAAATAAGACTCGTAGCCATGAAGTACCTGAATAGAGATGAAATCAAATCATTTCTATTTTTTTTCTTGTCTATTAAGCGTTTTGCCATTGTGTATCAGAATATCTTGTTAAAATGTAATAAACAAACAAATTATTTCGCATGTAAAACACAGTTACTGATTATACTACAAAAAATACCTATAGAAAAATTATTTAATGTAATGCACAAAATGAACAATAGAGTATAAAAATGTTTATCACAAAAAAGAGAGCATAATAAATCTAAGGTAAAATCTATTAAACGACTATAAATAAATAAAGGAAAATATACATATGTAAATACAATAACAATAAAGATATTCAAGCGTTCAACAATTTACATAACGACATGACATGTCATTTTATTCCTGTTAATTCTATACCGACAATCTTTTTATCCCTTATCATCTCTTTAAGGTGTTGTAACGTATTTACCCATGTAAAATTGTTTAACCGTAATAACAATACATGTGAAAACCTCTTTTGAAATCGAAGAAACTAACGAAGACGAGAGTTTAAAAACAGAAAAAGACAATAAAAAGAAATACAATTTTAGCAAAATATCCAATGAGAGCGGAGTGAAGTATTTGTAGTTCCTTATATCGCTTTGTGACGGCTTTTGTAATGTGAGACGCATAGTTGCTTAAGATAGAGCTTCCAAAAAAAAAAAAAACAAAATTGGGAGAAGTTGATGTTTGTTCACAAGGAGTTTCGACGCTCCATATAGGCAGGGATTACGGCAATTGCAACTCAATTTATGTAGACATATGGAACGGAAAATAAATCTCTTTCTAACAACCTACTGCATCACTGGACTAATCGATCATGTAAAATTCTCATGCAAAACCGTTACTTTGTCTTATTTTAACATGTCATTTGTGTTTTGTACATGTATTTAGTTTTAGTTTTATTATGTATCAGTTTCAATTCATGTCTCTTCATCTTGTTGTAGTTTTGATCATGGTAAAAAGCGGATCGTCTTTCATTACTTTAAAACGGAAAGTAGGAGACGCTTGCTTATAATCGGTCATATTTTCATACAATATGTGTTTTTGTTGTTATTGGCTTGACGATCATGTGCGTCCTGAATATTGTAGAGAACGGACGACAAACGAAACATGCTTTTGCTTCGATTTGTTTCAAAAATTGTTTTAACAGATCTACCAGGGCTGCCAGTAATTGAAAAAGAAAATCTACATACAAAGAAATTAAGTTGAAATTCATTAGGATGGTTCCTGATTTGTAATAAATAAATTAAATTAAATATAACAATACAGAACACATACTATATTTATTTTAATGTATACGGAGCAAAACAGTTCGGACTTAGTTGGGACCGGAGATCAATATACGAAGAACTCTATATTTTTCTTCACATGAGCAAAAAACAAGAGTTCCGTAGAAATGGAGCTAAATCGTGTAAAGGAAGAGTGTCCATCCCGGCATCCTATCGGTCGGGCGTGTACTATAGGACCAGAGAGCAAACAACAAAGCGGAGAAAAATGTCTGAAACTTGATTTTTGCGATAACTTTAACTACATTAGAAAATTATGGGTCTTCTTATCATTATAGGTAATAGTATGAAAAAGTTACATAACAATTTGAACCACCCTAGCATGAGAACCAATTCATCTTTTCATCATAATGTGTGTACTGCAGTATACTATAAGTTGTGTTGTGTCATTTCTCATCCATTCTAGCTATACAATTAAAGTGTTGCTTTGCTTGTCTCCTCCCATCATAAGGGATTTCATAATAAAATGAATCACTAAGAATTCATTCCCTTTTTCGCTTTTATCGTACATTGTACTATTTCAACAGACCTGACTAACTAACTCCCAACTTCTGAAGCCTAGTGAAAAACGACATTATTTTGTGGTTTTGATTGCTACTCGCAAGAAAATAAAATGTCAACAACATTTAATTCATTTTAATTTAACAATATGCCTGGTCAATAAAATGAACTAAACAATCAAATTAATTATCGAATCGGATTTAGCGGAATAAATACAATAGGAAGCACTATTTGACTCGAAAGTCATTTGAAAAACAAATGTGGGTTGTCGACAATAAATTTCAAAAGATTTTTAGAGACATCATACTAGGCCTACTAAAATTTCGTTATTCGTATATATTTGACAGTTTTCGATTAATACTGATGTATTATTGGTTTCTTTATTTTTGAGGGCCTATTACTTTCTAAAAAAATATTGATTTTTGTATCTATTAGACTCTTTTTAGGGGCAGTCGAACATTGTCTCAAAATATCGCATTCCACTGTTTCTTTAAATGCTGGCCCCTAATAAGGAAACCAGCAAGTTCATTAACAACAGAACATACATAATAATGTACCATAAGGAAGTGAGAAAGAAAGGCGATTAACATTATCATCATCTAACCACCATGGAACATAAATATATGGATGGAAACACGTACTCTATTATTTAAAACGTACCCAAAGATTTCCAGGTAAGTTCATTTCATTTTTCAATTATAAATAAGCAACAAGGCGAAATCAGAAAAAAATAAGCTGAGACCTTTCCACATCATCCAAGTAAACTTTTTACGTTTCATTTTGAATTTTGATTTTTTGAGTGAAATAAGCGTTTAATCCCTACTGTCTTACAGAGTAAAAATTTGATAAAGAATTTGCAATCAACTTTAAGCCGCTATTCCATTAATTAACTAGGTTCACTGAAGGAATAATTTGTGCTTGCTTAACTGTTATTGTAGTCATGTCTGCGTAGGTATATACGCGATCAAATTCCAAATGGTTTGAATTTTGAGAGATTACTGCAGTCACTAATTTTTTAAATTAACATACACTCTTCGTAGGTCGTTTCTTTTATTCTTCTTAAAAGTAAACAAAGAAAAAAAAAAACAGCAGCAATACAAACATGTTGCGTTGTTGCATTCTTTTATGCGTCATATAATATTTCAAGTGATGCGTAATGAATAAAGTCCACCTGGATAGGGCAATGTATTGGATGACGTAGAAAGAAATTTTTTGTTTTTTTTATTCTTCAAAAAGAACTTTTTAACGAAATTTCATTGAAGTGTTTCATGTCTTTGTTAAAATTCCCCGAATTTTATAAAAAAAAAAAAACGAACACATCTATCAAAAGTTCTTGTATACTTGATGATTTTCTATCCAAATGATAACACTTTTACAAACATATTAAATTATTTCAATAACAATAAATAATGAAAAAAAAAGTTATATACATTAATGATTTGATAAGATTTGTTTAATCGTTCTTAAGTACTTTTGAATGACGTTAACCCAATTACAATGTCTGGAAACGGCAGCTACCTCTGAAATCCTAAAAAATGCTGTTTTCAAGTTTCACCAATTATTTCTTTGGTTTTCAAATAGCACTTGAGTATTCTAGCACTTTTAGGCCATAAAATAATAAGAAATTTGTTATTTATTTATTTGTTATTGTATCACGTCAAGATATTTTATGAGTTTCATTAGGATTCAAATAATCAACAAGAGGAGAGCCTGAGTGAGTGAATAATTTTTCAAAAACTTTCTAAACTTTCCTGCTCGGATTTAAATATGATAAGAAGTCAGTTATTTGCGATCATTAGGCTAATGGATGATGGAGAATAGATGGAGTGATTCATTTTTCGTTTTGTTTTTTGTCGACAAAAATCATATTTAACAAATGTTATCAAGCAGGCATTCAGCTTAAGTGCCAACATTATTTTATTTTATATACAAATTGAATTTGTTTAAAAGAACGCTTTATGTTCCTCTTTAAATTTTACAACAAAAATATCTGAGCTGCGTTTTGATTGTGGTTGTTTCGTTCTGAAGTTGTTTTGAACAAATTCTGTTGCCTGTTAAAAACCATGACAATTATCCGTGACATTTAACGACATAAATTTTATAATAAGATGAACACGTAATTGCTGCCACACACGATAGGTATAAATAAAGAAAATTATTTACTATAGTGGTACTAAACATCTGTATTCTTTCCTTGTTCACGACTATCGTGAACGCATGCACGCAACTCATGATAACTGAATGAAAACCAATACAAACACACATGCAAATATCAAATGAGCGCAAATAATCACTAACATTTATATCATCATTTTTTTATCGCAAAGACACCACACCAATTTATAGTAAAACTACGACACAATATTAATATACAGCGATACGACAAAGCTGAATTTATGTGTGTTACCAAGAAGCCACAATTAAACACGAGTCCAACAGTGAACCAACTTATGCTTCAAAGCTTAAAAATCACTCTCCAGTATAAAGCGAAGAGAACTGATAAAGATCCTTAGATCTATTCACTTTAGGCGGCTTCCCATGTAAAGCAGGAAGGTGTAAGGGGTGCCCTCATATCTTTTTTTAAAACTATGTTCAGCATCTACTAGAGCCATGATCAGATGAATAAATAGGGTAGCATTATGGTGATCTCTATTATTCTCTGCCTCCTTTTTGTCAAACAGCTTCTCAAAAATATCAAGATTACCACACAAAGATATAAATTTTCCTCTCATCCCGTGGTTCAGTCAAGTAATATTTATCAAGCCGTCGCTCTTTATGACGTATATAATTTCCCTCTGAAAGACCGAACAGTAGAACACGATAGATAGACTAAGTCTGTACCCTTCACGAGCCCATCTGATTAGCCCGGAGACGTGTAATCATTTCCTGATCATGATATACAAAATCTAGTCAACTCTGCATTGTACAAAAATAATGTTTGTGCATTGAAAAACTCAAACTCTTAGAATTTGAATCAAATTTGAATTGATCCCTGTAAGGCATTCAAATCAAAGGAAAGCTAAAAGTTATGTACAGATTTCGCATGCACCGAGATAAGTTCAAACTACTTTTGTGGGCATGTAATGCAGTTTGTCGCTCAGGTCATCTCTGTTTGAACATGTCTACGCAGAAAGAAATGAATTCAATCAGTGATCACGATTATAATGTATGATTCTATTCATATATTTTGTTCATGTTCAAGTGCCATTGGTTCTATACTTGGCCCCGTAGTAATTGCTATGTGCTTTGTATAATATTGTAAGTTACTTTACTTAATTGTCTGGTTGTTAGTTGGCTGTTAGTTGTTTATGTATTGAATTTTATTGTTTGAATGAATAAAAAAATACTCGGCCAACATCAATTGTAGCGCCAGTGTTTGATTTGTTCTTTTTGCGTTAAATAACAATGGCTGCAGTTGTTGGATAAAACCCAATAAGGGAGATGAATGGCAAATTGTTGTTGTTTGTTTGTATGAGGCTATGGAATGGAATGTTTAAAAGCTACGAACAGTAACTACAATATATTTCTAAAAACAAAGAACCAAAAGAGAAAAATATAAGCATGCGACGCTATAATAAACGTATTGTAAGTATGTGGTAAAGGAATTCAAGTTTCTGAATGGCAAATTCGAATATTTTCTAATAAAAGCTTATGTTATTTAATAACAACTAAAAGAAAGTCTTGCAAGTACGATTCTAATGTCTTCGGTTGATTTCAGCTCTTTGTTAATCTAAGTTTAGTGGCTTTGACTTCTGTTAGATTAAACGGGTTCTACCTATGTAAGCTGTTCAGAACCAAATCTTCTCCTCCTTCATTTTTCTTAAAGTAGGTTTTTTAAATGAATTCTGTGTTAGAGATTGTAACGCGGTCAAATTTATCTGATGGAATTGAAGATTTATCAAATAGTGTTATCAGTTATGTTGGGATGTCCATACAGAGTTTAGATTGTTGACAGTATAGAATAATCAAAATTATACTATTGCAAAATCAGTTCCTCAGAAGATCACAGTTCGCCTTATTTCCATCTTCGATTCTCTTAACGCTGCGCAGTCGGGGTGTGCTGGGGCTCGGTTGGGGGAGGAGCGTGGTGGGGTGTCGTGGGTGGCACGCAGAGGCGTGGGGAGCACATATGTGTGGGCGGTGGGGACGGAGGGGTGGAATATAGAAATAAGAGGTGGTGGTGCGGGTCGCGGCGGGGTGGGGCGGGTGGAGGGGGGGGTGGTGAGGAGAGAGAGGTGGGGTGGGGGGGGTGAGGAGTCTGTGTCGTGGGTGTGTCGCTAAATTGTGGTGAGGGGGTGGCGCAGAGAAGAGCGAGGGGTTGCGGGCATCGCGTGGGCGTTGGCGTTGCAGAGAGACAGAGAAGGGCGAGGTTGGGGGAGGGGAGAAGAAGAAATAAATCAGAGGGGGGGTGGTATGGTGTTGTTGCGGTGTTGGAGGAGACAGTGCTGGTAGAGACCTGATCATCGGCGTGTGTCCAATGATGAGGTAGTGTGGGCGTGAAGAGGTGAGAGAGGGGCGGGGAGAGGCGGGGGAGAGAAGGTGGGTAGGGGAACAGTCACAGACAGGAGACGGTAGAGGGGGTGTCAGACTGGTGACGAGGCTGGCTGTGGGTCGAGCGGCGCCAAGACGAGGGGGGGGGGGGAAAAGGGTGTGGTAGTAAGCGGGTGGAGAGCGTGCGCGTGAGGAGTGAGGGTGGTAGAGAGTGTGAGCCTGGGACCTGGGCGGGCGGGCGGGAGAGATGGGCGAGGTGTGTGTGGAGTAGGGAGACGGGAGAGCGGGGTTGTGGGTCGGCGACGACCGGGGGTCGGTGAGGGTGTATGGTGGGGGGTGGTGGGTGCAAAGAAAAAAATCGTATGGAATTAGGGGGGGGGGGCGGGTGGGCGGGGGGGGGGTGGGTGTGGAGGCGTTGTTGGATGTCGTGTGTGGGGGGCCGCAGGGGGGGGGGGGAACGAGGGCGGGGGGGGGGGCGGGCGGGCGCGGAGCGGGGGTGGGGTCGGGCCGGTCGGGGGGAGGGGGGGGGGGGCGGGCTGCGCCGCGGCGCCGAGCGGACAGCGCCGCACGCGTCGGCGCCCGCGCTCCGGGGGGGGGGGGGGGCGGAGGGCGGGGGGGGGGGGGTCGCGGGCTGTTGTGAGGGCGGAGGCGAGAGCTGTCGGGGGGGGGAGAATGGCAGATAAATGTCTTTCAACGAACGGTCGTGGGAGTGCGAGCGGATCGTCCGCCCGGGGCCGCCGTCGGGGTCCGCGGCGGCGCCACGCCCTCGCGCCGCACTGCGCACGCGCGCGACCCCCGGCGTTCTGCGTCGCGATCGACCTGACGACGCGTCCACCAATCGCGACACACGCCGCCTCGCGCATCTCACTCGAGCGTCTGTGGGCTGGACACCTCTGGCCTCCTCGGCTCACCGTCAATAGACGTCACCAGACGGCCTCAGGAGGGGTCACGTTGTCTCACGCCACGCGCACAGATCAGAAAATATCTTAAACTCAAGCAAAATCTTTCTTAAAATTCTGTCAATGAACATTTCACCTTTTTGGTGGTTGGTTTTATAGGCACGTCAGCATACTGTAAGAGGAATAATTGTTGATTTAATTTGCACACAAGAAATATGCGAAAATTACTGTCGGGATTATAATCCCTGAATTGTATAACAAAACAAACATGCGTAACATAATAGATAAAATATTTCTTAAATATGAGAATGAATATATGACATGCGTTCATATTTAAGAAGAGTATTAGATGCGATAATCACGATCGTGATCTTATAAAACAACCGGCTTTCAGAATACTAAAAGGTCTCATTTAAGGGTAAACCTAGCGTTTCCCGCGCCGCGGCCCGCGCCTGGCCTGCACCACCGCAGTAAGCTTCTCACTCGAGACCAACTCGTACCCGCGCGTAGGAAGAGTGATTCAGCAAGATCTCTAAAGGACGCACTTTTGTGTTTGTAAATAACTACAAATACTAGTGCATGATCCATATTCCAATTCAGATTATGGTCAAGGGGTTTCTATTAACGAAACAGAACTCTCATGCAGCAGACGGACCAGTAGCACCACCCAAAGCTATGAATGAATAATAATGTGGTATTATGTAGGTATGGTTTTTTTTTAGAATTTAACGCTTAATGATATTGAATCTTACGAATATAATTTTAAGTTGAAATTAATACCCATAAGTTTTTCTAACGATCACATTAATGCCAGCCAGTCATATCCAGAGCATTTATACCTGTTGTAATTATTAGTAATCGAGGCATTCAATTTTTGTTTGAACATAACAAAAGGTTTATAAAACTGGATATTTATACTTTATGTTAGGTTTTTGAGGTTTCATTAGAAATAAGATGGTTTTTTCAGGTTTTCTTTGTCACACACATAGCCAAAAAGACGAGAATAAAAGAAGACGTTTGCCTTAAAATAGTATCTAAGACGTACATGTCGGAGGCGATCAGGCGCTAAATGTCACTAAATAGCCAAACCAATATACAAGTTATTTTAATATCCACAACAAACATACATATTCTTAATCATATAATCATCTATATCGGCAGGTAGTTTTTGAAGAATATATCGAAATACTTTTAATTTTTATGTATCGACCGCTGCAGAATCGTATGTTCTTTGCTTTTTAACAATTTAAAATGAAGTTTGAAGATAGTGATTTAATGTGTGTTTTACTGTGATAAACAAAGATTATTATTATTCAAAACATATTAAATTGAATGTGCACGCCATGAACCTTACATTTCTGTTGCGATTGGTGTGTGCAAATGTTAACGTAAATATTTCTTCTAAGTAAACGAATGTCTTGGAAGTACTAGGAGATCAAAGTTTGTTGAGAGAGTCTTCAAGAAGTCCATCGTAACAATCTAAAACTGTGATTTCCTGTCCTCTCTTTGGTGTCTTCCCTTCAGTATTGTTTTTTTCAAATTTGTAAATAGAAGTCAAAAATTCTTGGATTAGTGGTTCTCCGTGTTTAAGACGTTGTAATAATGTTTTTAGTAGTAACAGTAGTTAGTAATAAAAAATATAGTTGAATATGGGGGTTGTTTTAAAAGGAATTTTAGTTTAAAAAACATTTGTAACACGATCTTACTTTAATAACAACCTAGAGGCACTATAGACACAGGGCATTAACATAATAGTTTTTGTAAGACTTGTAGGCGAATCGTAGTATTGTCAATGCTAGAAGCATCATCAGTTTATGGTTGTTAGCAGAGTAAACTATCAAGTAGGTATCATGTAAAGTGCTAGTCTGCCGAACAGTAACCTTTACATGGATTCCTACTCAAATTTTAGTTTCTTATTGAAATATGTTTAAGCCATGTGACAAACTTTTAAATTTTAGAATAAAAGGTTGTTGTATACCTGGTAAGTTTTTATATTTAAGATATTAAGGAACACAGCAAAATATTCCCTTTTACTTTAAGAGTCCTGTTACTTTACAAGCTTTGCCGTCATCGGATATTTTTAAATTGTCAACAAACGACAAAATGTGTTGCCGAGATAGTTGAATATTTTTTCCCATAAATGCCAAGAATTTAAAGATCTTTGGAATTCCTTAGTTAAGTCTTCAAGCAATTTTGAAAATGTTAAGAAAATAAACCTTTTTATACAAATTTTTTAATGAAGATTATTATATTCCGTTATTGGTTTTCAAATTCAATTAACGGTCTTGCTCAAGACAGGAGATCATTTTTATCTGTAGTAACAAGATGTTATTCCAAACTTCTTCTAAAATTTAAAGAATTCTTCATAACACTCATGGTAAGAAACTTAAGGGATGAAATCTCTTTGCCTTAGCCTGTGATCTAAAACCTTGGAATAATATTTTTCTTTTCTTTAAACAATAATAATAGCATCAACAACTAATGTGCGGGTTATTAATTAACTTCTCTTCTGCACGTTTAGAAATTCCTTTCTGTTGTTGTAAAATTATTAAGATCACGTACTGTTTGTGTAGTAATTTTGTATATTGTTTAAGGACACATCGAAGCAATGTTGGCTGTGAACTAATAAGAAAGATTTGAATGAAGCTGTTAACCCTTAATCAGTATTACCATATGTTAATGGTAGTCTTACGTTTAATAAATAGAACAATCCACTCAATCCCTCTTTATAGCTTTTATTCCCCTACAATGGTTGATCACGTAGCAACGTCTTAGAATTAGCAGGATCACAGCAAAATATGCCTGATCCACTCTTCATAGTACACAAAAGATCTAAAACGATACAGTTTCAGAAGTCAATGCAATGAAATTTGAATCATGCGGCATGCGTAAATTAAAAAAAATTCTCAGCAAGTTTTTATGTTACGGCAAGACGGAGAAAAGAAAGAAAAACACCCTTTTTGATAAAGCAAATAAAATTGTCAGCGTGGTTTAAATATTCTCTTACAAGGATCAACAGATAATTTTACAAAAGAAACAACTGCGATTACTTGCCATATTGAAGTAAAACCACATTTCTTCAAAAGGAACCTTTCTTCTTCAAAACAACCGCCTAGAACATTGGAAAGCAAGACTACCATTTTTTAAAAAAAAATCTGTTAAAATAGGAGAAAAAGGTGATGGATTGATTGTGGGAAAATTCTCAACGTGCAAGATTTCACTTTTTACCAGGATATACAACAATGTGGCAGTCTTTAAACGAATTTAAAGAAGATCTTAAAATTTGTCACGCTTAAAGGCCATGCAGCCTCCTTTTTCTAATTATTGTTTTCTGTCCTGATCAAAAATGGTGTGGAAATTTGTCATGTTTTGTTGAATTTCATAGGCTCTCAGAAATTTAAAGACAGTGTTACTTCCTTTTAAAGACATATTTCAATGGATATGGATTAACCCTATAAAAGGTTGCTAAAGTCACTTGAATATTTTTTTTAATTCATGCCTCTGTAGTCCATATACTAGCTTCTATTCTCCTTTAAAGGATTATCATGTCCAGCAGCTGTTAACG
>QOCX01003404.1:0-17664 GCA_005959815.1 Sarcophaga bullata | reverse complement strand
CGACAGTTAACATTTCTTCAATTCACACAAGGCATAGTATGGTAAGTATTGAGTGTATTGTTGGATGAACATACAACAGTGCATGCTTGTTGTTAATAATTATCATGTAAAAATCCGAAAGCATACACATTTTTTCATGTTTTTAAAAGTTATATTGGTTTCGTTTCATATGATTTTGAAAAGTTCTGTTGGTTTCGTGCTCAAATTCAAATTGTTTGAGTGCCAAAAATTATGAAGAAATACACAATACAGCATAGCATTGAACGTTCACAAACAACCAACTGTATTCCATACAACATATACGATCAGCGTTGCCGTTTTGGTTATTTTTAACCAAATTTGGTTATTTTTTCTTAATGTGTAAATGTGTATTTTTTCGTCATTTTGGTTATTTTTTTAATATCGTTAATACAGCAATCACTTTTTTCTTTGCAATCGTTAGCAAAGCGTTTTATTTCTTTAAGCGTTTTTATTTTTCTTTTATTACTATCCAAAGAATCGCATATAAGTTTTGTTTTTTATTTATTTTATGTATTAATTTGATAATTATCATATACAAGCACTGAAGTACAATAATTTTTATATCAAACCTAAAAATATTATAATAATCATACTTTATGTATTTTTATTATTTTTTATATATTGAATATCTTAGAGAACTAACAATTTTTATTTGTTACTTTAAACTGAGATGTATAGATTACTTTTTATAAAAAAATTAATACATATAAATAAATAAAAACCGTAATTTATTATTTGTGGTTTAACTACACATGATATAAAAATAAAATTTTTGTATTAAAGCTTAAATTTGTTAAAACAAATACATTTATATAAAAAATTTTGGAAATTTTTTGCCTTATTGGGTTATTTTTTATTTTAATTTTGATTATAAAATTTTTTTGGTCGTGTCAACGCAGTACACGACACAAAGTCATGTGAATTGGCCAATTATTAAATACATGAAAATAGAAATAAAATGAAAAAAAAACAAAATCCAGTGAAAATAAATCTTCTCTCATAACGATAGACAACGGTAGTAAGTTTCTTTAAGCACATCAAATTTGACATCAGAAGTTATACGGGAACTGCGAAAAAAATGGTTTTATCGGTTGGTTCGCTAGGGAAAAAGGGTAATCAAAATACCACAAAAAATACTTTATGTTTTGGAAACAGGTACCGTCTACGAAAGAAATTTTTCAGAATGACCTAAAAAAAAAATTCTGCTAACCGTACTACGCAGTGTAGAGGGCGAATTTTTTGTAATTAAAGAAATCATGAATAAGATTTTATATGTGTATGCTAAAAGAAATTAAAACAAGCGTTACTATTACGATTCCAGTAATAACGTTTATAACTGAAACAATAATAAGACATAAATAGCATTGATCACTTGCAGATTTACCTTGAAAAAAAATTGAATTGTTGTTAGTACTTTCCTATTTTTATTATTTAATTATTATTTTTCTGATTTAGTATATATACTTAGTTAAAAACTAGTATTAGTCATTTTTATTAAATCCATATTTTTACAGCGGAATTACACCAATTATAACTATTGCAGATAAAGATTGCCGCGAAATTAAACACAGCATTGTAGTCTGAGAATATTGTTTAATCAAAGTTGTTTTGTTTTCCTTATGTGAAGCAGGATGAATTCGTTTACTCTGTCCACTTGAAATAAGTGTGAAAACAAGGGAATTATCAAATTATAAGTGGAATGCCCGTTTTGAGAGATGACTTGGTACAATATTGGTAGTTGGTTAAATGAAGATGTCAATATGATAAGATCTGCTAACAGTGATGTATGTACATACATTAAATTAATACTGCAAAAACTTCTTGTGAGACAAAAAGTCGTTACATAGCTCTGCTCTAAACAAGAGTAGTTTTTAAATCAACCTTAAAGAGGAATAACACTTCGACTGGTGCTATACTAAGAATCAAAAGTAATATAATTTTTTGAAATGTAACCACATTAAAATGTAAATTGTTTTCAAAGAGGCCTAATATGAAGTGGTCAAATTTATTACTGAAATCAATAAATATGTACGTAGACTGCGTGTAAAACTGTTCGGACTTTGAGTCAATTTTATAAAATATTAATTCCATTTTTTAAAAATCAAACAGAATACATTTTAATTTTACAAATTTCGAAAACTATCGGTTCAAAGAAATTACAGCCTTTGATAATCGACAAAGCACAATTGTGTTGTCTTTTTGCATACATACATACATATGTACATAAATATAAATAAATTTTTTGATCTGTCGATTGTCGGAAACAAAATGAATTTACCGCTAAAAGTAATAGCATCAGTTTAGTCTATGAATGAAAATACGATGAAATTAATAAAATTGTTTATAAAACTAAACTACTTTCGCAATTATTGGTTGATTATGTTAATGATAAAAAAGATAAACTTTTTTTCTCTCACTTGTTTTTAGTTGCATAGGAAGTAAAATTGTACACCAGCAGACAGTTGAATAATATTGTAAAACATTAAATTATTCAAAATGATCGATCATAACTCTATTAAAACTTGTAACATATTTATTGAATTTTGCTTCTACATTGTATAAGTATGCAGTACGTGTTGCATATACTTTTGCGTAAAACTTTAACTCGAAACACATTCATATCTACTTTCATTCTGTTTTTTGTGTTTATTATTTTTCTTTATTTAAACAGTACTAAATTTAAAATAATGTAATACATGATAAATCTCACATTTTAACACGAGTATATATATATATATATACATATATACATATGTGTCTGTGTCTGAATTGAGTGTGAGTATGGATGTGTGTATGTGCTTTATCTTATTTAACATTGACACTTTTGCCATTCATTCATGTTTTTACCTCAGCAATTTCAATATAATCGTGCATTTACATTCGGGTCAACACTAGCAAGTAAGTTTTTGGCGCGAAAATATTTTATTTTCAGTACATGAATTTTTCACTTTACTTTCCAAATTTTAATATTTTTTGCTTTTTAATACATTAATACTGATAATAATAACATTGTATATATTTTAGATGTACATGTATAGCACAATACAAAATATTTTCACAGTTATTTGTTTATTTTATTTTGTGTTTCTTTTTAATCTTTTGTTTTTGTTTTTGTTTGTTTCGTTTAACGCAAAAATATTCATAGGTTTTGAGCATTCTTACACATTTAAAGTCTTAGCGAGTTTTTGCATTTTCTAGTTCTCTAAGATACTTCTGCGAAAGTTGTCAACAAACTAATTTAGTTTCTTTTGACTCTAAAGTATAAATATTATATGATGGCCTTCTATTGCTTTTACTACAGCGTACATACATATATACACAAGTACGTTTTTATTAATGCCTCCGCCATCATTACAGGCAAAACCACCAACGCTATTATTATCTTCATCATTATTGTTATAATCATAATTGTTGTGAGCGCCTTGAACATATCATTGTCATTATTATTGTCTTCACCATCATCGTCTTCTGGGTAATTATTATAATAGAATGCAAAATATTGAGAAAGTCGAAGGCAGTACAAGAATCGCACCAGAAGCAGAGAATTGCTGCTGCTATTTATTATATTCCTTAAGAAATTTGTCTTACTACACTATTCGGCAAGTTTTGGCATGACCTGCCTTAGCTTTTGTGCATTCTATTCGTTTGTCTAAGGTGTTTGCGTTTGGAATTATGTGCATAGGTATAGGTTTTCCATATTTCATTTTAGTGGCATATACCTATAATGAAAAAATGAAGTTTTCCCCGTGAATTCGTTTTATTTATTCATTGCGGCTTCTTGTTCCTTCGTTCTTATTTGAACGCGTTTTCTTCAACTACATATCGACATATTTAACTCTTTACATGCAGAAGAGAATATTTTTGGCACTTGGCTGGCGTAAATTTTGAGAACGCATCGTGAATTTGTTGGTTTTTGGGCTACATTATATACTGCTGCTGTTGCACTCACTTTTCGTTTGACTCTAAGAGTATTCATATGCAATAATATAAGTGATGTGGAGATGTGCCGGTATATTCATAGCTGGTGTTAGAATAAGAATTTCAGTTCGTTTTATTCCTTAACATGTAATAAACATAGTTTGAGTAACATTACCATAACAAACAAAACCGTCGGTTATTTTAAAGAAAGTATAATTGGTTGCATAAGTTAACGATTATGGCTAAAATATTTTAAAATATCTTTTGAATATTTTGTTAAGAAATAAAAAATAATTTTGTTCTCCTCAAATTTGATTCATTATACAAATTTCGCGTTTTGTTTGTATAATGAAGCAAACACAAAATGAGAAAAGATAACATCGTTTCATAACCTATTCATAACCCCCTATATAAATATGTATAAATATGTATAATGTATCGTTTCAAAGAGAAACTTGGGATCTTAACAAAACATCGTCTTTTACATCTTATTGTCATGTTTTTTACTTCATTTATGCTATTTTAAATTTTTGATATTTTGGTTTCAAATTCTTCCCGCAATAACGAGCATATGTACATATGTTTAATTGACTTCTATTCAGTTTATTATTATTACAGAATAGTTTGTATGATGTCATGGGCATCTGTTTATGGTTGGTTGAATGGTTTAGGTTAATCCATTAGTGCAAAAAAAAATTCGTCGTAGCGACTGCAGTATTATGATTAATCGGTGAAATCAATTATTCTTCAATAATTAAGGTGTTACCAGGGGTGCTCTCAGGATTTTTAGTAACATTGACAGCGAACTTGCTGGACACTCGCAACAAAAAAAAAAAAAAAAGATATGGCAGTATTCCAACATCGCGGATAGGTGTAGAGACTTTCGATAATCTTCAATTGTGTTTTTTATCCGGTTGGCACTATCTATACACAAATATCCTAAAGTTGTACACAGGCATAGCCAAATTAGCAAACTGATTCAAAGTCCGCCAAGATAACATTATAAATTACATATAATTGCATTTGCTCTTTACATTCTCATCTCATTATAATTACTAAGTTTAAAATATCGCAATTTTCATTTCATATCGGTGGGTGAGAAAGTAGAGAAGACAGCGTTCTCCGGATCGTTTAACCAATTTTAATTAATCAATTTATTTAATCAATGCTTTTACAATGATCACACAACCGTCTCCTAGGAATTTACCAAAATTTTCTGGTCGTTTTCTCTACTGTTGATTACGACTATATTTTTTATTATTGTTTTTTTTATATATTTTTTTATATTTATAATATGCTAGGTTATTAACATGGCTTATTTGGATAGGACTTAATTTGTTGAATTATGGGTTTCATTTAACTAGACTGTTTTGTTTTATTATAATATGGAGATTATATTGTTCACTAAATTGAGTGATAGCTCATTATAGCTTACTGGGCCACATTTTCTAATAACTTTATTATTATGTGTAGTTTTTAAATCAGCCAGATATCTTCTATTAAACAAGAAGTAGTCGTTCGCTTGAGATTTGTATCAACTGCCATTTGAGCTTCAATGGTTATGTTATTTACCCATGTGCATTTATCACCTATCACCTATAAATTGGTGTGCTGGTTCGAATGCTTACCTTTATGTGAATGAATTTAGCGCTTATTCGATTTCATTTTTCACCTTAGCATCGTTGGTAATTATATGCCACGCTACGTGCCACTTTTTCTGTTAATCATAGAACGTTGATATTAAGAAATGTTGTAATGTGTTTGTGTCTATTGTCTGATTATATAGAATATTTTCTACCATGCTTGGAAGTTCGTGGTGACTTGATATATATTTTGCTTTTTAACTCAAATTTTTTTGTATCAACTTTTTTCTACAGGTTTTTCGGCCTAATTGTGCACATATTTCGAATATACTAGCGAACTACCACAATTGATCGTGCCATTTCCGTCACCACGCCCAGAACTGATTAACTACTCTATGGTATTTCCGAATGATTGTAATGTGGTCAACATATACTTTGCAGTTTGATGCTGATATTAAATTATTGAGAAGTCTTTTTTACAGTATACTCTGAGATGGGTTTAAGTGCAATTAGAGACCAATCAAGCCCACTAGTTTGTTAGAATATGGTGAGTGGAATATCAGTTCCATTTTTCTGCTGGACGTTTTGTAGGGTTTTTTAGTTGTGATTGGTTTTTAAGATTTTTTATTCAAGCTATTTGAAATATTTTGTATAGTTGTAGTTCTTGGAGATTCCACAGTATACTACAGCTACTATGTATATTACAGATGAAATGATTGTTCACGAAATTGCTATGATCGGTTAGGTATTGGTTAAGCTTTTTCCACTAAACGTCCAAAATAGTAGCTCTTAGGGCAAAGAATTTGTGAGATAGGTATTACTTGCATCTTTATAAGAGTAAGTAAAAGTATACCTGAGCCTTGAATGACACTAAAACATTCGGCCTAGATCTTTTGAGATCTGTGACTTTATTAACTGGTTTCTTAACCTGTCAAATCTGTACCACAACTTATCTTTCTCATAAGAGGTTATTTTCAAAAAAAAAAAACCCTTTCATTTACTTAAGTGGTGTAGGTGTTAACAACCAACAGTTTCACTTTTACTGATTTAAAAAAATACAAACAATTTTGACTGTAGAAAGAAAAAGTAGAGGGGAAGGTGCAGACCCCTGCATATGTCTTTGCAAAAAAGCGAAATGATTAGTCTCTTTAATTAGAAAATTTAAAAAAAATTGATCTTAAGACATTTAATGTTTAAATATAATACAAAAACGACATTTAAAGGCAAACAAAGTCGAGAAATTTATCAAAGAAAAAGTGCAGTTTAATAGCCGATAATACATACATATCAAAGATCAGCAATGAAACTCTTTTCGCTACTCATAAGCATTCATGAAATTTTGAATACAAGCGATTCAACAATATTGAAATTTAACCACTGCAGCGTTGATTTATAAGTACAGATGCGTATGCGTACAAAGTTGGCATCAAACTCACACCATTCGAAATATGTTTGATTCACAAAGTGTCACTTACCCGAACTTACGTAATGTACCGTAGCGAACGTTCTCTTACCGAAACGTTTTCTCTCGTTTTCAAAACGGAACGATTTGTGTAAAACAGAAGTCTCTCACGTTTTTTACGTGACATTTGAACATGACTGATGGGACTATTGTATGCAGAGTTGCATTGCGGCACAAATACCCTCTTTGGTACTTTCGTGATTATTTATATAAAACTTTGTTCTGTAAACCAATTTCTTTGCATTGTGTTGTGTTCGTGTTTGTTTTGCTTTGTGATCTGTTTCTTTTTTATTTACATTCTTCGTTCACATATGTCACATTTTTAACGTTTCTATAACTACACAAACGTTCTTAAGGCTACGTACGTTACGTTTTTAAGTGTCTTACGTATGAGTAACCAGCCCTTAAGTTACTCGACCGTAACGGAATGTAACCGCAATAGTAAGAAGCAGCTAAACGTTTTTGTTCTATATAAAGCAATACAAATTAGAATAGAAATATAATGTAAAGTAACCGGAACGTAAAAATCTGTAAAAAATAGAATTTTCTTACATTTATACGTGACATTTTTTAGCAGCGTTAACAACATGTCAATATTAAAAACCACTAAAACTGAGTAATGATATTATGAACAGAATTCAAATTTTGTACATACAGCTGTGTGAAATATAATAGTAGCGCTGTATTAAAGATATTTCAGTTAGGTAAAAATAATAATTTTTATTCAAGTTAAAGAAAGTTTGTTATTACATTTTATTACCACGAGTCTAAACTTCTGAAAAATAAAAAAACTTCCAGACAAATACTGATTTTCCGAAGAAAACGATGCTAAATTGTTAAAAACTAAAAATATTTGGCGTGCAAAAAAATAGTAGTAGCTTTAGAAAACGCATCTGGAAGAAAAAAATGTTGTCACATGTGATAACTTTTTTATCTTATTTTGTTAGATATACCTTAATATTTAGTTGAAAAGCCCTTGTTGGCTATTACAGCTGCATAACGCCAAGTCATTGAGTTAATTAAAGATCTGCACCTCTCGAGAGGAATATTTTCCCAAGCTGACCTCACAGACACCCACAACTGCTCTAGATTTCCCGGCTTATCTTTAAAAACACTTTTTTCACATCGCCCCAAAGATTTTCAATAGGATTATGGTCTGGGGACTGAGCCAGCCATTCTAATACTTCAACTTAATTTTCAGAAAACCAATTTTGTGCCATTTAACTGATATGTTTGGGATCGTTTCAACTAAATATTAAGGTATATCTAACAAAATAAGATAAAAAAGTTATCACATGTGACAACATTTATTTCTTGCAGATGCGTTTTCTAAAGCTACTACTATTTTTTTGCACGCCAAATATTTTGAGTTTTTAACAATTTAGCATCGTTTTCTTTGGAAAATCAGTATTTGTCTGGAAGTTTTTTTATTTTTCAGAAGATTAGAATCGTGGTAAAAAATGTAATAACAAACTTTCTTTAACTTGAATAAAGATTATTATTTTTACCAAATTGAAATATCTTTAATACAGCGCTACTATTATATTTCACACAGCTATATGTTATATTTATCTGTATGTGGAATTCTCTTTAAATAAAATTTCACATTTGAAAAAACAGAATTATAGTTTATTTCATTATCAACTTTTAAAAATTCAAATAACAAATAAACACTGTAATACTATTACATTATGTAGGTAATTTATATTAATTTTAAATTATGAAAGTATAGTTTTCCCTGTTTAATAATTAAGTATAGTTATATAGTATGAATACCCCTAATTATTTTGTTATTATATTTGTTTTATCATTATTCTTTTTTCGTTTGAACCTGCCTAATAAGCAGAATCCTCACACCTAATTGTCAATTGCAATCTGAATACTTACGTCTGCAGCAACGAGCAGATTTAACGTAACAACAGGCATACAGCTACAAGTTGTAATTCGACTAACGCCTTGTTTAAGCGTATGAATCTGCATCGTAGGCAAAATTCTATTTCCATTTCTGTTTCTAAATATTTTGCTTTAGCTTTTAAGTTTGAATTTATAAAAATAAAGTTTCAGTTTAAAACTCAACTACATTAAAAAAGTTGTTTTTATTTATTAACTTAACTGACAACGAGGAAAAAAGAAGGGACAAAAATAAAGTTGTAAAAATTATAAAAAAATATAAAGTTATAGAAATATATTAAAGTATGAAAATATAACAAAATTTTATTAATGAAAAATAAATAAATTAAATTAATTAATTAATTCATAAATTAAATAATATCGTTTAAATTAGCGAAACCACCGTAAAATAAGTTACTACTAAAAGAAAAAAGTAATGAAAAAATAAATTTATGAAGTGGAAACTGTCAACATCATCAAAACTAGTTTGTGTTTCAGATTCAGTGATAAAACCATTATAAAAGGACAAAAAATATCGTAGTTTTCAAGAAGTTGCAAAAACAAGAGAGAATTAATAAAAAGTTAAAAAAATTTAATAAATATTGAAACCTTTTCAGTTCTTTATACAAGAAAGCATAAATAAAAAGATTGAAAGAGTGAAAAAAAGTTATCAGTGTTTAAATATTAGTATTCAAATATTAAATCTTAACAAATAAGAAAATATGTTTACTTTATAAGGACTACTAACAACAACAACACAAAAAAAAATAATAATAAATAAATAAATAAAAACAATTATTGAACCAACAAAATACACTTGTAAAAGATAAATTAATAATTATGTTAAAAATTATTTAAAAGCAACTAATAAGAGAAAGAGAAGAAAAAAAGACAGAAAACATCCAACAAGTTTAAAGAAAAAAATATTTCAACAAATTAACACAACAATAATCAACAAATAAAATAAAATTTTTGCAAAAATAATCAAAAGGAAAAGCAAAATTGAATTCAACAAAATTCTTAACGAACTTGAAATGAAAATAACAACAACAACAACTGCAATAGCAACCTTCTTTGAATTACAACAAGGACAACAACAAGAAAGAAAAATTACAGAGGCAAAACGAAGAATCAATTTAAGAAACAACAAAAACACTTTTTGGTAGCAATAAAATAGAAATAAGATAAATGTATTAGAAATAAGGCAAATTAATTTATTAAGGGCCATTATTACAACTTGCCATTAACTAAAGGGAGGACTTTAACTGGCAGATAAATTGTTTTTCGTTATTATAAGTGGCCAATACGATAGATGTGAGTGTTAGGCTAAAGGAAGGATCACCTTACCGGTAATTTTTAAAGTTAAGTTTATATCTGAACTTGTCATATTATACATTATTTTCAATACAGTAACTTGTAATATAAACAAAATGAGCAAATACAACAAAAAAAGAAGCCAGTTGCTTCTACTGCGACTAAAAACAAAACAGTGTACAGTTTTATCGACATTGCTCTGACACTGCCATATTTTTGAAAAAGTTAATTTTATTTTATTTGTAAGTTGTAATAACGAAAACAAGTTAAAGGTAACTTTGCAGTTCCCTTTAGCTAAAGGTATCTTTAATTAACCCCAACTTCAACGGCTAGTTGTAATAATGGCCCTAAAAGTACTAAGAATAAGTTATACTAAGTGTTTTAAGCAATAGAAAAATCATAAATAAGAATTAAAAAAAAAACTAGATTTAGGGCCATTTTTGAGTGCGAGATTAAACATAAGTTTAATCTCCAGTTAAATTTAATGTTACGTTAACTGACACACTTATAAGCAAAAACGACAATGGTTTTCACAACAATTTAGTTTTGTATAGAACAAAAGCAACTGAATGCGATTGATATTTAATAAAAAAATAATTTTTGATAAATAATAAATAAATTAAGAATGTCTATTGTAAATTTGGGTTTTATATAATTCATAATCACTTAAATATTTTATTCGGCTTTCTCTAACTTAAAAATTAAATTTTTTATTAAAATTTGTCAACTACTTTCGACAGTTAATCTTAAGTTAATCGTAAGATTAAGTAAACTAAAAAACTGAATACAAAGATTAAAGTTGACTTAATCGTTAATCTCCTACTCATAAAATGGCCCTTAGAAATTAAATGTTTTAAACACAAAAAAAACTTATCGACTGTTTCACGTGCGTTGTGGGCCGCGCCATTGTTACCTCATACTGTTGTTGTTTGATCACCAATTCTTCATTTATCCTTAAAACTGTTTTTGTTACTTGTAAGTTGTAATTGTAATCTTAGGGTTTGGTTAGTTGATTTTAACGAGCTTAAAATAATAAAATGTTCCCTGAGCAACTTTGAAAAGAGGTTTTTAGTTACCAAATTTTTAGGGACCATATTATAAACATATACAAAATGAAAGCGAATGTTATACAACAGCTTAACCTTTTTAAGCTGTATTAGGGAAATCCCAACCTTTGACGGTACTGATCCAAATCAGCTACTAGACTTTTTTCACATTTGGAATCATTATTGCCATATAGCTCAGCTATTCAAAAATATTATTACGATATAAACAAATTGAGGAATAGACTACACAATAGACGACTGACGCATCAAGATGAAAATTTTACAACCGAAGAGACAAACAGAATCAAAGATCACCTACCAGAACCAACAAAAAACAATGATTTTTGCAAGAAATCCAGGCACGTTAGACAAGGCATTTAAGATAATCCTAGAAGCTAGACACCAGAATTATACTGCGACTGGTGATAACCAGAAATCGAATACACAATTTAAAACAAATTATGGGAATAATAAGCCAAATCAAAGCAGAGGTAATAGTACTTGGAATAGAGATTACAAAGACAATAACATTACTTTCTATAGCAATAGGCAGAATAATAACACAAATTTTTACAATAAGAATCAATCGGGAAATTGTCTTAGGTATAACAATAATCAATCTGGAGATTTTTGTAATAATACTCAATCGAGAAATTCTCGTGGGTATGATAATAAGCGATCCGGAAGTTATAATTTAAGAAATGACACCAGATTGAGATGCATCCTGATGATCTTCAGAAGACAGCTTTTTCGGCCGCCAGTTGTCAATACGAGTTTTTGAGAATGCCGTTTCGACTTCGGAATGCACCCGCCACATTTTAACGTCTCATTAATGGTATACTAAAAGAATTCATCGGGAAAATATGCCTAGTCTATTTAGACGACATCCTGGTTTTTTCTACAAGTATGGAAGAACATATGGAATCGTTAGAAAAGGATGTTTAAAGAACGTTAACCTTAGATTTCAATCGGATAAATGTAAATTTTTATTCAGGGAAACAGAGTTTTTAGGTTACATAATTTCACCAAATGGAATCAAAGCTGTCCCAAAAAAAACGAAGCCATTGATAACATTCAACTGCCGAAAAGTCAGAAACAGACTAAATCATTTCTGGGTAATAACTACAGGCGATTTATCAAATACTATTCCAAAATTGTTCACCATCTTATAAAAGATTTAAAAAATAACTTCTGAATAAATTAAAGGATCCATAATATGTAGATTCATTCATTCATTGCCCATCCAGATTTCCAAAAACATTTCTCATTGACAACCGCAAAATAATAAGCAGATTGCATACGTCAAGTCGCTCTCTGAACGGTCACGAGCAACGTTATAGCACAAACGAAAAAGAACATATTTTCGCCCATATTTATATGGTCGTAGGTTTACAATTAGAACTGATCACTAGTTTGGCTGAATAATATAAAAGAACCAAATACAAAATTGCAACGTTGGAAAATAAAATTAAACGAGTTCGATTTTCTAGTTAAACATATAAAAGGCAAAAATATACTGGCAGATGGCTTAAGCAGAATGATATATGACTTTAAGAGAACTATGACACCCAGTGAAGCGATTACGGAGTCAACACTTTTTATTAACCTTAATGAATTGTTTGGCTCTGATAAGGTCAATTCTAGTGATGGTACGAAAGCCAAAACGATATAATGCACATAGATCTGTGGTATCCACAGCCGAAAAATTAAGACACAACTTGGATTTCTGTTATCGATGAATTGAGGAAACGATTTCAATATCTAGGTAAACCAAGACTGATCGTGGTGGACAATGAATTAGACACGATAACCGTTAAACAATTCCTTGGAGAAAGTGGAATAGATTGATTGATTGGATCTTGACCACTACGTACCTAAAAACTGGGAACTCGGACGTTGAGAGACTACACTCGACCCTTAACGAACATATAAGGCTCTTCAACGCAGATTAAAATAACTGCAGCGCCCTGCAAGAAAAAGTTTTTAAAATATTGTTAGCTTACAACAACACTCTTCATTCCACCACTAAGATTTGACCTATGAACTTCCTAAATAATATGATAGCAAGTAAAGATATTAGGCAAATGTCAGAAAAGCTTAACCGGGAGAAGATGGAAAGAATAAAGGCTATTAATGAAAATAAAAGAAATGTGCCAATCATATGGATTTTGAAAATGAATTAATTAAAAACTATAGAGTTGGCAAAACTCAACCGAGATACAAGAAGATTTCTAACTATAGAGTAGAAAATAACCACATAGTGTCACAAGGTAATAAGTTTAAGAAGATTAACACAGGTTCAACGTAAATACCTTTTTCAGGAAAATCTTAATGAAGATCGTATTTCCAATGCCATTGGTGGTGATGGCCAGGCTCTTCTGCGAATCAGCAAGATTTAGGAAAACCTTGGTTTTGCAGTGGTTCAAATAAGGAAGATCGAGGTGCCTGACACAACAACGACGGTGCTACACATAATACGTCCGTTGGAAATTTTAGATATAATAAAACAGATAGAAATGAACGTAAAGGAGATAGATGTAGATAGTAAGGGTGTTTTAAGGAAGGAAATTAAGATTATTAAGGCAAAGGCTAGAACCGTCATGAATTTTCAATTCAATAGTTCAAAAAGAGGTTTAATAGACGGAGTTGCAAGCATATACAAATGGATTTTCGGACTTATTGGAACATCTAAAGATGCGGAAACTAACATCCACAACTCTATAGGGGCTTTGAATAAGCAAATGAAGATTAATACACACTTCGACGAGGAGATTCAAACAATTAGGAAAGCAGTAGAAAGCGACTGAGACAAAATAAACCAAACATTTGAAGAGGTAAAAAAACGGAACAATAAAGTGGTGAGGAGGCTTTTGTACATGGACCAGATTCTTGAATTAAAAAGCCTAGAGAGTAAAATTACCCAAATTCAGGCAAAATATAAAGTCAGCTAGAAGAAATAGAAAACTTTAATGTCGATTATTTTAGACTCAAACTTATTAAAATGGGCGTTAATGAACTATATAAATGACTCGCTGGTTGTTACAAAAAAATTCCAATTGATTTTCTTATAGCAGATCTAAAGTTAATCACCCCCTTACCAAATGATAGATACCTAGAAATTGATGAAAATAGCGAATTAATAGTTATTATTAAAAATAAAACTTGCACTTATGAAGCAAACCCGCAGCTTAGTGAATTAAAAGTAAGCAAAAATTGTATTATAAAAAACCACTGTAGATTGATATATAATAGTGTAAGCAGTGTCGAAATTATCGACGACGATTTGATTTTAATAAAAAATGCGGACAGTATGCTTATAACACAGAATTGCGATAACAAGGGTGTTGTTGTCAATACAAACCATTTCATAAGTTTTTATAATTGTGAACTAAAAATATTAAATACAACCTATAGAAATAAAAAGATTACCGTAGACGAAAAATTTATCTACCCAAACAATGATTTTACAAAAATTGTTTTTGAAGAAGAAATCAATTTTGAACTAATTAAATTGAACCAATTTGAAAATATTAAAAAGATGAAGAACATGTCTTATGGAATTAACATAGTTTTAGTCGTGTTAATAGCAAGTATTGTTATAGTGTTTGTCATTTGTAAAACTTATAGTAGCAAAAACAAAAACGTAAGTGTAAATGTTGAATTAAAGCCTACAACCACACATTCAATAAAGACTATTAAATCCAAGGACAAAGGTCCTATATGGAATGCAATATGAATTGTACCCTTGTAATTATAAAAAAAAATATATTGTAATTAATAATACTAAAAAAAATTTACTTATGTTTAAAAATAATAATAATAATAAAATTTTTTGGAAAAAAATTGTAAGAGGAAGAAAAATACATTAAAATATAATATTGTACTTAAGAACAAAAATAATATTGTACTTAGTTTAAAAAGTAATAATAATAATAATTATAATAATAATAATAATTAATAATAATAATAATAATAATAATAATAAAAATAATAATAATAATAATAATTAATAATAATAATAAATTTTTTTAAAAATTGTAATTGACGAGTAAAATATTAAATACTATGATGAAGTTTCAACAGACACTGTTGAATCTGTGGTGAAGTTATATAGAATGAATACCCCTAATTATTTTGTTATTATATTTGTTTTATCATTATTCCTTTTTCGTGGGAACCTACCTAATAAGCAGAATCCTCACACCTAATTGTCAATTGCAATTTGAATACTTACGTCTGCAGCCAACGAGCAGATTCAACGTAACAACAGGCATACAACTACAAGTTGTAATTCTACTAACGCCTTGTTTAAGCGTATGAATCTGCATCGTAGGCAAAATTCTATTTCTGTTTCTAGATATTTTGTTTTAGCTTTTAAGTTTGCATTTACAAAAATAAATTTTCAGTTTTAAACTCAACAACATTAAAAAAGTTGTTTTTATTTATTAACTTAACTATATCCCCAAGCATTCGAAATGCCTTTCCGTTCGCATTTTATCTTTATTAGAGAAGATAAAAAACGTTTTAACATTCGTATAAATTCGATTTCCGAAATACCTTACCTGTTTCTCTAAGATAAATGACTTTACTTGCTTGTATAAGATAACGCAATTATAATCCATTTTTCGATCTTTAATACATTTATTTGATAATCACTGTTTCTATTGCTGGCAATATTTATACAGTTATTAATATTCTCTCTCATTTATTATAAGAACGCTAACGGAATTAATTTTGTCATAGGTTAAATGATAATGTCACATGTTCGAATGATAATCCCTCTAGTTCGAATGATAATCTCTCTAGTTCGAATGATAATCTCCCAAGTTCGAATGATATTCTCACAAGTTCGAATCGATATTCTCTTGAATTGTAATAATATGAATTATTAGAATATTCTAGATTGTAAGCAGATCTCTTTAAATTATCATCGTAATATGACGATAATATTACATATTATGTAAGTTAAGTAAATTTCGTCAGTCTTATGAGTTATTTGAAGATATTCTCATCGATAAGAAGTGCACAATTAAATTGTAAATTAATGAAGAAAATTAATTGAAACTAAAACTAAATAGGATAAGAATTTAAATATTATTTTTTGAATAACGAATTAAAGAAATGGCGTTTGAATTATATTAAATAAACGGTGGAAATTAACTTACGCTTATATGGAAAACACAAACAAAAACAGTCAATTTTTGTGTTTGCGTTTTCCACACAAACAAAATGGAGTGTTGTTATTACTCTGAAAGTATCTGTCTTGCAAAAACAGTACATACAACTTTTAATAAATACCTTTTAATAAATATAAAATCGTTGAAATAAATGTAAAAATGCTGTAGTGCTAACACTAAATTACCTGCTGATAACAACTAAATTAAAAGAATTGAAAAAATTCGTTGTGACAACGAAGATATGTAATGTAACGTAACCGGAACGTAAGAATCTGTAAAAAAATAGATTTTTCTTACATTTTTACGTTACATCTGTTTCAGTGTTAACAACAATTCAATATTAAAAACCACCAAAACTGGAAATTGAAATTATAAACAGAATATAAATTTTGTACGCATGTTACATTTGTCTGTATGTGGAATTCTCTTTAAATAAAACATGACATATTTAAATAAAACCTTAATTATAATTTATTTCATTATTAGCTTCTATAATTTAAAGTAAAAATAAACACTATTTCACTATTGCATTATGTAGGTAGAGATTATTTTTGATTAGAAAAATATAGTTATCCATTTTTAACTTATTAAAGCATTCGAAAGGCATTTCAGTTTGCATTTGACTTTTACTAGAGAAGACGAAAACGTTTTAACATTCGTAAAAAATGGTTTCCGAAATACTTAACCTATTTCTGTAGGATAAACGATTCCACTTGCTTGTTTTGTTTTTTGTGAAGGTGAAATTGTTTGGCTTACAGAAATGGTATATAAAACTTTTAATAAGTACCTTTACACAAATATAAAATTGTTGAAATGAATCTAAAAACGCTGTAGTGATAACACTGGTTAACAGATTATAAAACAATTAAAAAACTCAAACTCAAAAACATGTCTCCTAAATGCATATGTAAAATTTTGTCTGCGACTTTTTGCAATTTATATTTCTTTATTTATGTTTCTTTATTTCTTTTGTTGTTTTGTTTACATAAAAACATATGTTACATTACATTACATTACGTTACGGCAGAGTAACTGTGGCTTACGGGGTTAGTTAGTCAAGCGTAAGAAAAGTAAAATCGTAACGTACGTAGCCTTAAAAACATTTGGGTAGTTATAGAATCGTTAAAAACGGGACATATGTCAACGAAGAATGTAAACAAAAAAGAAACAGAACATAAAACAACACGCACACGAACACAACACAATGCAAAGAAATTGGTATACAGACATTTGCACGAAGTCATCTGTTCAGA
>QOCX01003403.1:0-17668 GCA_005959815.1 Sarcophaga bullata | reverse complement strand
CTAATTTTTATATTTAATTTGAAGGCCTATTTATATGAGGCAATGGCTAAAAAGATTGCCATTGTGTGGATCCAATCCAATCACACACAAAATTTACTTTCTCATAACAGCTGTAGGAATGAGGAATCTGTAGGAAAGAGGAAGAAGTGCTTGGGCACAACACATATTTTCCTTTTTTGTTTTTACCCCGGCACTTGGGGCAATCGAAATTATTAGCAGTATCTAGACTAAGGACTTAGATAGGAACTGTCGCAAGAGTCGAAAGATGCCAGCCAAAAGATGTATGACGAAAGTTTCTTTTGGATTAAAAAAGGCTATGACCTTTAAAATAGCGGCCAATTTCACCTGACCAAACAGCACATTCCGTCGAACATTAGCTGAGTTATGGAATTTAGTTCCCCACCTATTTGCATAACACTTTTGAGTTTTTCCTATTTTCGAGCCGCGAAATTGTAGTCAGATTAGCCCCAAATTAAAAGTTAGGGTAGCAGTTATGGAACAATACAGAATTATCTCCACTCCGCAACTGCTAAATTCTAGAATGATAGGGTTGCCATCCACCATCACCTAGAAACAGCGTATTGGCTTCAGATATTGGGTATGTTAGTGAAGGACTATACTAATTAAATTCAATATTCCTTAAGAGATGGCCCCGATTTACCTTCCTATAATGTACTCTGGTAGCTAAAGACTCCCGCAGTGCCCTTGCAGAGATATTAAAGTCTTAAAATTCGGCCAACCCAACCAAATGGTCGAACAGATGTAGCCAAAGTATCTCCTCTGTAGAGCTGTTGATGTGTATGGTTATCCAGAGGCATCCGTTATAAACAATGCATCCACAAAACAGTTCCCAAGTATTTCTCTATGCCTAGAGTGCCAAATACTACTTTCAGAAAATATAGGCGAGAATTTAGCTGCCAGAGTACATCGGCATATTTACAGTTATTAGTCCTGAACTAAACAGCCAAGAATAATAATGACTTCTGTCGGAAAGACACTACAGTCTGTATGGAGTCCTCATATACATGTCTTTTATATACGCACCACACCCTACAGAGTCCTTTATGAAACGATTTGCATATCAATTCAATTATAAACATCTCCATACTCTAAACTGCAAGTGGGCTATTTGCACGTGATACTGGATTAGATGAACATAATTGGAACTGGGTCTACAACTCTCTATAGAAGTAAAGGCGATAATTGAAAAGCCTTCGAAATTTTAAACAGCAAACATAAAATACAACACACACTTAAAAAGGCATTTGCAACTTACCTGAGCATAGGGTTTCTCCTCCAATGGATCGGTCATTGCCACTATGGCAACCGATAGATTAACACGCATTGCATAACCCACTGCCAGGCCCCAAAACAGTAGAAAACATTGCAAATGCCGTACGCCTAAAAACTTCTGTGGTCCGAGACTTTTAAAATTCGATAAGCGTATCATACTGCCAGAGAAGAGATATTATTGGCCTTTAAAAGGATTTAATTTAAACGCAACTAAACAAAAACAAATTCAATTAAGAATTGTTTAAAATTTTTTTGTTTTTTTAATTTTTTCTTTAAAATATTTTCGCCAACACAAGTGGTTGTGTGGCTGCTATTGATTGTCAATCGCCATGAACGCAATGATTTGCAAAGAATTCAAATTGAAGCAAAAATATAAGAGTTGTTATGACGAAGAGGAGCCGTTGCTATTATTGGAATAGAAAAATAATTGAATTGTTGTCAAAGTGTGAATTACAATTTAATTGAATTGATTTTGGGTAAATATTGAATTTTACAATAAAGCGCTGGCATTTCATAAATTCATGATATGATGCGTTATTTAAGATTTCCTTCTTTTAAACACTGCAACAATAATAAATGCTTTCATTTAAGCCATCAACTAAAGTTTAACAACAGAAAATAAAAGCTTTATAAAGTTCAAAACAATTCTACTATTGGGTCGATAAAAAAAGAAAATCTGAGGGACGAAGCTCATTTGATTTGTGACAAATGAACAATGACGCTCAAATTTATAAATGATTTCAGGCAAAAAACCTGAGAACATTTGAAGATCTGAGCATGGTGGCGGATGTGCCACTAAGAAAACTTGACGGTTTCCTCCGGAGCTCGAAATGGTTCAAATCCAACACTGACAGATCATGACAAGGGGGCTTACCTCTCACTGAATAACACAATGGGCTATAAGGGTCACTTTGCCCACGGCAAGCTACCCGCTAACCTAACATTACCTAGCAGTGCCGTACTCTGCTTAGGTGTTGGCAGTGCTTGGTCTTCCTGTGATGTTGCTTATTGGTATTATACCCATTACTGGGGGTCAGGTAGCCTATTAAATTAATTATTAGGAAGGGGATTGTCCCTTCTAATGAATAACTGTTCGTTTGTGAACCATTTTGTGTTAAATCGACGGGATAAGAACGACCCTTAGGACAGCAGCAGCAGTTTATGATACCAACCTATGGGGAAGTTACATTACGCATCTTCCAAGCGGTATTCTAAACCATGTTCTCAATCCCACTTGGACAGAGAGTTGCAATATTATCTGACAGTCAAGGCAATACTATCTGGCAGTCCTTATAAGGTTAAATCGATAACAGTGTTGGATAGTATGGGAAAGCTAAATCACCTAGGAATGTGGGAACTCGTTGCAATGATCTGCTAACGGGTCCAGAAACTTTCTGTGGAGTATAGAGAGATCTTTCCAAAGATCTCAATGAATGGATAATAAAGAGGAGGCAAAGGCTTTTCTCGAAACAAATGAGATTGGAGGCAATAAAATAAAACTTTCTTGAGTAATAACAGCTGGAGGAGGTTTGAGTTACCCATCAGACTATCCGGTAATAACCCAAGGTTGGTAGTTAGTAACCTATCTTTTAGAATGAATCATCAGAGCAAATTTTTGGAGCTAGTCAGACCTTAATGCATCCCAAGAAGAACTATCAGATCATATATCACGTGCAGGGCAGAGAATGGGTGACCGCGTACAGCAACCTGAAGTTTGTCAAGGCAATAGGCTTGGAAGAAACATTATAGGGAAGTCCTATATAGATTGAGATTAGTGCAGTAGATCATATGGTCGAGGAGACTACGACACCTCTAGATTTTTTACAATAATCAGCTTCTTTATATCACATACAGTTACCAATACTAATATTATGCCTAGAAGTATGTCACATACGAGTATATTTTAAAATTGTTTATACTTTTTTTTCTGACAGGGTGTTACAAAGAAAGAAAAAAATGAATTAAATGTTAACCACCACACTCGTAAGAATATTGAAAGCAAGTATATACGAATGAGGCTAACTCGTCGGCTGGAATCGGCACTGGTTCGTACAATACAGACATAAATAAGAGAATACGATGGAAATGTTTGTCAAATCAAATTAGCCTTGCTGTTGCTGGTGTTGGGCAACAGTATCCTGCACATGACTTTGAGGCACTCGTCAATGAATAACTGTATCTTATACGTGATTATATACGATATTAACCAGATTTTGCTTCATCTAATAGCAGTAAATTTTATGAATTGAACTTAATTACGATTAGCTCAGCGATTAGCAACTAAGGTTTAGCTTTGGAAACTTTTAAAATTGTTCTTAGTTTTTTAGTTCTTCGTTTAGATGACGAGTCCTCGTTCGCACACAGTATCATGATTGTACAGAACAGAAGTATTTTTTAATGTCCGAGGGAAAGTGATGCAACATTTGGAGTAACCAAGAGTATACTCTTAATGCCGGTATCCACTATAAGAGAATCCACTGTAATTCTTTATTGTTTTATTGGTATACAGTAGCACAAATTCTTAATTTTCTTATCTTTATTACTGCAGACATTTCACCAACACTAAACGAAAATCGTGATTATCACGCTTTTGATACAATTTTCATAATATTTTTACCAAAAAAGCAAAAGAAAAATAATAAAAAAAACCGCACTTCACACGAATTTCTGACTAGAGTGACTAAAGAATTTAAATTTATTAAAAAAAATTAAAATCGAAAATATGATTTCATAAATATTCCGCCATAACCTCCTCTAAGTCATAGGAAATGCAATATAAATTTTTGCATCACCACCCCGACAAAATTTCAACAAAACTTTACAGTGAATAATAAATTATTAAAAAAAAAAAATAAAATTTAAGGGTTTCCTTTAACGCAATTAGTTTCCTTTCATAAGTCACAAGTTATTTTATTTATAAATTCGTTGTATTTTTAAATGCAAAAATAAATTACGATTTTTAGCAAATATTTTTAAAGCTCTGATAATACTTGCATAATAAAGATAATGAAATTATTTTTTAATAAAACTAAAGAAAACAAAAAACAAAAATTAACTCTTAAATAAATAAGATTCCAAAAATAATACAAAAAATAATTATTTTGTGTTAGACTACTGCAATGGGGTATTTTTGTGTAAAGAAAACAAAAAAATTCAAAATTCATTCTCATTCATACTCTACCTATACAAATAATAAAAATAAAACCGAAAATAGAAATAAAAAAATGATAAAAAAAAATATAAAAATCCTGTTGTTGTTTAATAATAGATTTAAAAGATTTTTGCATTGCCATTATTATTCATTGACCAGTCTCTTAGGCTTCTAAGCACTGGCTCAACCTAATTGTAAAATCACCACAATTATGTTACTAAGGAAGATTGAGTAGGTAATTACCGGATTCGTGTTTACAGTGCCCTACGGAACACACCCAGTCCCTTCTTCAACATCAAAAGTTTATACATTGATCTCCCAGGACTAGTTTAAACCGCCTCCATTAACCAACATCTCGCACTCCGAAGAATAACAGACTTATCATTATCTTCTTCTTCCTATTACAATAGCACACGCACTGATCTTCCATTAGTAAGTTCCGAATTCCTTACACACCATAACGTACAAAATAGAGAATTCGTTGAAATAATGGAGCATACCCTGACTACTTTTCCTACAGATAACGAGAGTTTTCAATAATGTAAAGCTAGACACCGTTTGGATAGACAATACACTCTGGTGAACTGTATAGTGAAATTGCTTAAGGGACCGACCCTAGGTGTAATGACCACATGGTCTGGCTATGGGAATGCCGTCTATCATATACCAAACCAGGGTATAACTAGCTTTATAAAGAATTAGTGAATTGGGTCATGTTTTGGAGACCAACAACACAGATCTTAACAGTTGTGTTGAAGGATTCTTAAGAATTATTTTGAGAACCACTACAGGCTTTAGACCCCTAACGACGGTAACTCTAGTCCGATCAATTTGACTTACGGATGCCTTTAAGGGGTCCTAACAGCGGTAGCTTTAGTCCAATCTATTTTCCCTTACGAATACCTTTTATAGCGGGAATTAGTTGGCAAGAAAGTAAACTTCAGAGAACTAATTTTGCAAACTCGTCGCTAAAAACTGTTCTATATCTGTGTTTACAGCTTTTTTCGACTAAACATTGTTATAGACCGACGACTATTGGGCATTCGAAATTCTTTTTTTGAGAACATTGGCTTGAGTCCGCCTTATGACTTCTTAGGAGAGTTCGGAATAACTATTATGAACATAGAGGAGGGGAGAAGGGAGTAATCAATTTGCAGAGGCATTTGTACTCAATAAAGCTGTGGGTAGAAACATCTTTTCGTAGTCGGAAGTTATAACCCAGTCGATAAGCTTACCAGGCAGCTGCAACAACATCTAAGCGAAAGTAATGACCGTTCTGGCTGCTTTGATAAATATTGAGCAGGACGTTAGCTCCGGGAGAGATATAAATTTTCTTTCTGATAATGAGAATGCAATAGGAGCTCACAGGATAACCTTGGAAACAGGTCTTCTAAGCGAAAGCAAAAGCCGTTTTGATTTCTTTAATAAATATTGAGAAGAACAATGCCTCCAGGAGTGATAGATATTTTTGATAATCAGGTAGGGGTAAAAGCAATAGATTTTAACAGGATGACCTGAAAACAGTTCTTCTAAATGGAATTCATGACTGTTTTGGCTGTTTTGATAAACATTGAGAGAAGCAATGAATCTAGAAGAGATATTAATATACAGTTGCCTACTCTAAAAGCAATAGAAACAGTTAGGATGACCTTAAAATAGTTCTTCTTTTGGTTTTAATGGTAGGGTTATTTGTCATATTAAACGCATTTGACCACTGGCAATTAATACCCGTCCTACTGGTGTACACCAATTTGAATACTCTGCCTCTATTGTTGCCATGTGTTGGTGGGTTTTATTAAGAAACCAGGCCTTCTGATTAACTTAAATGACTTGTCACTAGATATTGTATTAATTCATGTGTGTACATACATATACTATGTGTATACTCTGCCATAAACAAAATAAAAACAATATTATCATCAAATCAGACAGAATATATATTTTATGAATATCTGAATTTCATTATCAACTCATATGTCCATAAAAAAAACTTAATTATAGATTTATTATGTTAATGCAAGTGACTGACTGAGTGAGTGAGCGAGTGAGCGAGTGAGTGAGTGACTTGCTTTGCTTATGATTTAAAAAAAAACAAAAACAAAAAGTCATTGTTATTCTTTCCTTAATATTCTTTCATCAATAAAAACAAAGCAAAAAGACGCATGAAGAGAAAGAGAGAGGGAGAGGTAGGCAAAGAAAAAAAGTAGCAATTTTATTGAAACACTCCCTCCTCTACGTAATATAAACGAGACGATATGTTGTGCACTTGTTTATCACGTGAATATTTCAGTATGAGCGTGTATTAAACGTGATCAGAAAAAATTACATGCGAGCTCTTTAAAAATTCTATTGAGAGAGAAAAGAGAGAGAGAGAGAGAGAGAAAGAGATTTTCTGCAGTCACCAAAGGAAATAAAACGGGAATGTTTATTTGTTTTTTTTATTTTTATTTTTATTAAAAATCCGCTATTGCCCCGCTCACTTATACTCATGTATTGGCAGCAAATGAAAGGTTATCATCACTGGATTTTGTTTCTGGTTTTATTGGAACATTTTATATGAAATTTATTTTATTTTTTTTTTTATAATTTCAGAGAGGAAAAGAGCAATATATTAAATGATAGACTATTTTCATTTATTTATACTTAGTTTAGTGTGAATATTTTTAAAATATGAAACAAAAGTGGTTAGCATTTTGTTTATTTTGAAAAACTTTATGTTCTAAAGGCTCTTGACCGATAAACGAAAATTAAATTGTGGTCATTATGTCTCGCAAAGAAGAAACTTAAATGCCTGTAATTATAAAATTAATTGGCTTTAAGATTATGTTCTTAACATTAATTTAAATTTAATTGAATAATCGACAATTATTAAAAATATTGTACGTAATTCATTGAAGATAAGCGTTTTAAAATTTATACGATAATGTAATTGAGAATTTAAAAATCAATCGTTTGTTTTACACAAACTCACAATAAAAATTTTTGGACTTTGAAATTAGGGCTTGAAAACACGTTGAACTTTCCTTGTAGAGCTTAGCAAAATATTAACTTTTTGAAGAGAATTATTTATGTTTGTCGTTCCTTTAAGGAGCTTACAACTGCCATAAGGCAGGTTTATTTCTGTCTTTTCCAATTAAGGAGTTGCAACTGTAGCAGGTTCTAGAACAATAGGATTGCCACCTCACATTATACGAAAATAACGTACTTTGTGAAAAATATTGGGTTGTTGTCTGGGTTACAGTGGTGAGGAAATTTGCTTATTGAGTTCTATACTTTGCTTACCGGTGTCTCTGTCTGATGATTTGTTTTGGACAATTTTATACCATCAAGAGAGCAGTCAGAAAGTACAAAATCCTGTCTATACAGCGGCTGCCTCAAAACCTCACTATTTTCAAGTGCGTATGTAAAATTGACCGTCAACCCAAGAGGATAAAAACAATTCTCCTAAGTCTTGAACCTTACATTCAATCAAATCTGTTTACCACGCTGTTTTTTTTTTGTTCTTCGCAAATTAAATTAAAAAAAATTCAATTGAAATGAATTTAAATTGTTTACAAACAAACAATATCAATTGAATTATTTGTCAAATAATTTTTAAACACATAAAAAGGTTATTTTTGTTAAACTATTTACGACTGAAGAACGAACAATAGTGGCTTCGGTTCGCTAAAAATTATATAAACAAAGAAATTTTCCATTCGTCGTGCAGACGGCGAACAGGTGTAAGCGAGCTTTTCTTTTAAATGACGGACGAAGTTAATTTCTCTGCTTAATGGTAATGTCACCGATTGGACTTCGGTTCTATTTATTTACGTTTTAAATACTTTAATGCAGCACAGCGTGATCTTAGAAAAATTGTTTTCTTTTATTGCATATTGATTAACACTCATTAACGTTAACACTAATTGGATATGAATGATGAACCATTATTTCAGTCAATGATGCCGCAATGGAAAATTTCAATTGACAGGTCAGCTGTCAACAATATTAACAATAAAGTGTGAATTAATTTTAGGAAATCCTTTCCTATTCATAAAATTCAAATAAGTTCTCGAAAACTTAAAAATATTTAAACTTTATTTCGTACAATACCTGCGTAAAAGTGTGTAGATACTGACTTTATGTTTTTTTAAAGCGTTTTAAATACGTTAATTTACTATTTTCCTTTCAGCCTTTTTGCTTAAAATACATTCATTTTCTATGTCTTCATTTGAAAGAATTAATATTTTTACTTCTAGTTTTTGTTTATTTATTGTATTTCAAATAAATTCACATCACATCTCTGTGTTAATCTGTCATATATTCCTCATGTAAATATTTTCGTAATGAAAAACGTTGTGAAAAACGTCGTAACTAAACGTAAAGTGACAGTGAAATAAATATTCCGTATTTGAGATTGAAAAATATGTCACATTAGTTAAGTATTGTTTAAATTAGTACAACAAACGCGATAATATGACACAGTATGACGGCTAAAAGGTTATAAATTATCCTGTAATCGTACAATGATGATGCTTTTGCAAAAGTAAATAAATTTTGTAAACAAAAGAAAATTATGAAATTTAATAATAATAAATAATAGTGATGCTGACATATCAAAATAAGTTTCCTTTATGCATTTAAATCTTTTACATTGTTGCGTTCAAGCGGTGAAAGTAAAGGGTTATTCATTTATCGGTTTCAAAAGGCTATGATTTCAATGAAACTTTTATTTCATTGCAATGCTTGCAACCTGGCGTTAAATCCGTCTCTGGACTAATTGAAGCAGTTGATCCTTTTGATGTAGTTTTCGTATACTTTTTTACACATCTTAGCCGGTATCTCGTCTATAACTTCAAAAGTGTTATTTTTCCAAGGCTGTAACACTACCGACAGCAATTTGCATTATTTTTATTAGCTGACGTGCTCAAAACGTAAAATTACTGTTTCTGGAAATACTTCATGTAATAAATCCAAAAATCGGTCCACTTTTATGTCTTATAGAAACCACATTTGTAATCTTCTATTGAGGATCAAAAACAATCAGTAATGAAACATTCATAATGCTCTGAATTTACGGTAACAGTCCTTCCAAAGGCGATTTTATAAAACAGCATTATGATACCTTCAGGCCGTAAAGTCCATCAATAGGTCACTTTTGCCGAATACACAATTCACAATCACTTCTAGTAATTGATGCGTGAGGTGGACTTTATATAGATCGAGCCTCAAATACACAGACTACACTATAATAAGCCGCAAGATGGTCTCAAAAGCTGAGTTTTCTAATCGGAAAATTATGATTATCCGTTACACTTGCTTTAACAGAAGCATTACTATTGGCAAAGTCCCTTAGTCTCTTCAAAGGATTATCTTGTAAATTCATTGAACTGAAGATAGATTGTCGAAAATGCCTCAGCCTCTTTTCACATCCACGACGAAAAAAATTTAGGAATGGGTTCTGGACGTATTTCACTGAATTTATTCTTAAAAATATTTGACAATCTCCTTCACTACTTCTTGCACGCCGTATTGTCCTACCAGAAAAAGAAAATACAGAACAAGGATCTTAAGACTCTGGCGGGAAGCTCATGGTGTATGCATAAGGAAACCTTAATGACTATTGAACGCTTTGGTTTCAACTATGCAGCCCTTGTTAAGACATCTTTGTAAGCGCCGCACAACGAATCGCACACACGAATCGCAAACAGATGATTCAGAATGACAAAAGTCATGTACGGACATCCAAGACGTGATTTCTTCTGGCGTAGACGGATATTCAACATTAAACGGAAGCTACTGAAGCCATAAACGACTATAGGTGCAACAGGGTAGTAAACCAACACCCTAACGTGATTACGAATATTGAAAGGCAATAAATAACTACCCAAACGAATACGCTACATCCCACTACATTTGAAATAACGCTGGTCCAATATGCTAAACTGCTGTCGGGACAGCATTTTTACCGGCATCATAAGCCGTTGGTATGGCTATCATGTAACTCACGTATCTCCTTTGAGCCCAGTTGCCCTAAGCACTGGGCCGTCAACTGATAGGAAACATTTATTACAATCCACAACTGGTAGAACCACAAGAACATTGAAACATTTTTAAATCTACCTTTTAAATACAGTCGCCTAAAGCGTAATCAAGTTCACGACCATGACATAATACCCATAAACAATACTGAAGATTCAGCACAGCACAGTTTTTGCTTTTTATCAGGATAACTTTTAACAAAACTTGCAAAATAATTTTCATGATAAATAAAAAAAAAAACAAATAAAAAAGTAAATAAAACGAAATTAGCGCATGTATAATATTATTCTAGATTCTCCATCTACATATATTTAGAAATAAACGACCATAAAAACGATTGTCAAACTGTAATAGGCCCTCCATAAAGAAATAATTTATAAACTATGCCTGATAAGAAAAGTACGAAAGCCCATAATGGTTACATGACCATAAAGATGGAAATAAAACGTAATGAGTCAAGTTTTTATCTCTATTCAGAACTTTTTGTTTCTGTTTTCTGGCTATTAAGACCTTTTTCTCATAGAAGTTGGTTGTATCTGCAAGCACTATTATTATTGACGTCAATATAATGGCGCACGTATGTACGTACGTAACTGGTTAGATTTCCTTAAAATTTCCCAGTCAAAAGTAAATATTTTCACTTGTCAAACATTATTATCAAAAATTTTTCATCACTGTGATCAACTATCTGTCTTTATGACAGATGGTCGTCTGTCAACCACATCATCATCATAATCGTTTAGCGGCAGCAGCTGGTATTTATCAGATAATACCAGATGGATGGCGATATTTGCTTAGGCAAGTGATTGCGATTGTGATTGTTATTGTGATTGTCGATTAATTTTCTCTGTGTATTTTTACAATTCAGACAAATTTATTATCACAGAGGTGATAAGTAAGACAATTATTCGCAAATTACATGACAAATATTAGTTTTTAAATTTGTCTTCCTTTACTATTTATTTGAATGAAAATATTTGGCATGAAATAGATTTCAGTTAATAAAATGAAGGCAAAGTTATTTATACAAAAAAAAAATAGACGATAAAACGATAATAATCGTAATAATGATGAAACGCTGCTATTGATAAGGGCTTGATAATAAGCGCGGCATGGGTCTTTAATTATCAATTGATGAAATAAACGATTGCGATAACATAGGAACTTTTTTTATAGAAAAATTTTTTATAAAAACTCAATGCCTTGCTATCGAAACTTGTCTTGTTATTTCTTATTATTATAAAATATACTTAACAACAACTCTAGTTATCGAAAATTACCTGTTACCGAAAATGATGTTTTATCGAAAATGGTCCATATTAATATTTGTCCGTAGAAAATTCTTCATTGTCAAAGATTTTCTGAAAAAAAAAATTAAGTTATTAATAATTGAATTTCAGTTATCGATAAAATTTTGTTACTAGTTGTAGATTAATTTTTTTTTCGAAAATTTTCATGGCAAATACTTATATCGATGATTTTCTTGAAAAAAAATTTAGTTATCGCAAATTTTATCGTTATTGAAAACTTTCACGTTATAAAAAATAATGTAAGTTATCGATAAAAATTTAAAATTTTTAATTGAAAACTTTCTTTAATGAAACGGAATTTTTTATTTTAAAGTTTTTTATAAAAAAAAATTCTTAGTTATCGGCATTACAATATTTATAGAAATATGCTTGTTATCGAAAATTTATGTTGAAAATCAATTTGCCCATTAATTTTTATGACAATAGAAAAGGAGATCAATACAATTCTGAAAGTATTAGAGCTTCTCACACATCCTACGTAGCCTAACACTCATATTTTTCCCCATCATAAGATATTAACGACAACGCAATTAAACTCACAAATGTGCAAATGGCATTACCAGATGTCCCATCAAATCACAGCAACATCTTGGCCAATTTATGAATTAAACAAATACCGACCAAATGTTGCATACGATTAATTTTGACAATATTTACCAGATCTATTAGGGCTGATCCAAAAATATGTTATTTGACCAAACACTTACGCGCGACGTATTTATTTCAATTGGAATACCTTTTGATCAAGAAAAAAAAGGAAGAAAAATTTTCCATTCGCACGATTTAAAACGACACAATTCAAAGAAGAAAAAGAAAACAAGCAAATCAGGCATTAGCTTGTTATCGATAAATATTTATTATTGAATTAAGAGGCTATTGATTGTAAATAATAAATTAAATTAATTTGTTTTTTTTTTTATTTAAACACCTCTAAAATTATGAGAGACACAAAGAAAGTATCCATGAAAGAAATAAAGAAACGATGCATCGAAGAAAGAATAATCGAACAATAGCAATGATTACTTTAATCGATGACAATCAATTGACTGGGTATAATGAATTCGAGATGCTTGAGTGCGTGAATGATTAAATTGTCAAATGATTTCCCTTGTCCGAATGCCAATGAAACACTATTCTAATCATAAATGTCAATAAAATGCCCGAAATCATCGATTGAATAAACAAATAAATAAAGTAATCGATCAGTGAGTGAGGGTATAATTGAAATTATTTGGATCAATAGTTGAACTTTGCCGAATTCATTAGGAATTGTGCAAAAAATATTTTTAATTCGCATGAAATGAGAAGAAAACAAAAATTAAAATGTTTTCAATTCTTGGAATTTTGGATATTTTTATGTTTATTTGCATGGATTTATTAAGGAAAACAAACAAATTCTTTATTACGATGGTAAATAGAAAGGGACAAAATGAGTGCAGACATAAGGCCGTGGTGAAATTGTTTACCAGACGCCATTTTTAATCGATACACGAGTTGTAAATAGGTTTAATATGACATTTTACGACATTGAAAACAAAAAACAGTTTAAAGGCATTTGAAAGTCCAAGGTTTAAGCAATTTTACTGGTTCCTTATTTCCCTTATGTTACAGCACTTCAGAGTCCCATTCTACCATTGTGTGACTAGCTTCAAGGATGATCTAACCGATCTTAGAACATGTATCGTCCGCAGAATATCGATAATTATCATGTTATTCTTTCCATAGTTATTTTTGAAGCATCTATGGTAGGTTTTTGCGAAGACCTTCACTTGAAAAACACCTGCACCGATCCCTTACATAAACCAGGAAGTTTTTTTCTAATATTTTTCTTATTTTTGTTTTGATTTCATTTTCTAAAAATATTAATTCTGCACTATTTTTAAATACATTTTTTTTGTTTCTATTTTTCTTTGCTTTGTGATGTGTTAAATGAATTAAAAATCTTTTAATTTTGCTTTTTAAAATTCTCTAAATTTATGAAATATTTTGTAACAGAATTGTGGATGCTCAATAAATTATTTTGTTTTTTTTTTTTTTGGAAAATAGACAAAAAATTGTTTTAATTTTTATATTTATTTGTTTTTATTTCCATTTCTTTTTTTGCTTTTGTTGATTTTATTCAAAATTTTTAATATTAAAATTTTCGTGACACAGACATCCTCACCCCCTAATCTCCACACCATTGAAGACCAAAAAAAAATTGTTTGAAAAAGTGTCTGCGGCGTAGCTTTTTATTGTTTTACAGTGCAAAATACTAGCGTGACTTTTACACCCACTCAGTAGGAAAAAAGAATTGAAATCCAAAAAAATACACTCAAAGAAATATATACACACAGACTAGCTATCCATTAGCGTCTTAACTCGTACAACATAAGACCTATGTGATGTTCCTAGGAAAAAAATCCCTATCTCAATAAAAGGGTAGATATGCCTCTATTCATTATTGATGCACGATAATACTCCTGATCCTCAAAGTAACGTCGAAACTTCAAGCCAAGAAGTGTTACAAGATGTCCTGAAGGAGCTTAGGTTTTTGTTCAAAATAATTACACGTCTATAGGTTACCACGATGTAGCACTATAGAATACAAAGGGGTCCACGGTCACAACCTGCAGTTTAATTCTTCATCTTCGTTTTCATTCCAAAAGCGTGCACAGGAGTTCAGTCATAGCATGATGATTTCAGGGTAATAACTTTAACTTTATTTGTACTAAAGGTGCTAGAGCGAGTAATATATAATCACATCTGAGAGAACCTGGAGACCAATTGCTTAGTCACATGCTCAAAAATCCTTACGACGAGATCAACCATAAAGCCTGGAGTGAAATCCGCCAAGCTTAAGAACACAAAGACGACTAAAACCACTTGGTTAAGAACTATTTTTAATGAAACTGACAAATATTGAATTAACTTAGATTTTTAGCCTAAAAGAGCTGGAGATTCTACGGCAAAGTCTATTGTGCCATATGGAATTGACTTTTGCTATTAAAGGACAATATCAACACACAATATAACGATTTACAGGTAATTGGTTTAACATAACAGGTTCTAGAATAAAAGGATGCCCATTTGTGTTTGGTCTACGAAATAAGCTTGCTTTTGTGGAAATGTATGGTTGTTGTCTTCGGCTAGGAGCCAATCTATAAACCTTTGTTTGAACTTGGCCTTTTGTTAGGGTTATTCTTCTGGAGGGGTCGCAGATAACAAAAATTCAATTTTTTAACTCCTTTTTTCTTAATAAATTAACAACAAAAATATTGACTTTTAAACATCCCTGCAAAAAAAAAAATTTTTCTGGAAGAAAAAAACGTTTGCGCAAATAATAAGTATTTTATATAAGAAATCTGATAAAAAAACACACGTGTTTCTGTCCACGTTCCGACATGTTTTTCTACTCTTTATGTTTGATTTTTATTTTTACAAAATTTCTTATCAACATTGTTTTCAAATGTTTTATGTTGAACGTCGAGTAAAATTCTATAAATGCCTGAATAATGAACATTTTAATAATTTGTTGTACCGTCTTCTTCTGATTTTCGGGCAGGTTTCAACAATAGCTTCAAAGCATACAAAAAATAAAAAGGAAAGAATGTAAATTAACTTGTGAAAGGAGCTGATAAAAGGTTGGATGAGGAATAAAAAATTCCATAAAATGTGTGGATAAAAATGTCCAAGTGAACGGATGGCACGGATATAACAGACATTATCAGTCTGCGCTATGGCAGAGGCCGCCGAAAGTTCTTTTTTTTTTTTTTTAATTTTTTAAGGCAGATTTTAACTCGACCTCTGAAAACATTGGTCTACTCTTATGAAATACTCAACAGACTTCGCATTTGTTTTTGTATTTATCACTGAACTCAAATCCTCCCTGAATTTATAACACAGCGCTGGTCTTATTATAAACTCTCTACTTTGGAGATTATCTTGTTTACGCGTGAATTATATAATTAGGCAGTTTTGTCAGAAAGTCGCTGCCAGGTGTACCCTGCTTAGAATCTGGATACCCAAACTTGTTAAATATTTGCCAGCATTTTCCGATAATTTGGCACAGCTCAACAGTAACAGAAAAGAAGCAGAAAAAAATGGAACTGACCTAATCTACATCTACCACACACGAGTTTTTTATGTTGGTGAAAAATCTTAAATTCTAAATACGATTACCGCGATAACTAAAGTAAAAATCATGAATGTTATCAATATCGATAATCAAAAAAGCTTATTATTTTAGAATTTTAAGACGTTTTTTTACAATCGACTTCCCTAAACCAAAAATGTTTATTTATTGCTTTAACGCAATAAAGATCTACATTTTTTTGGGCTTAAAGAACCGCAATAACAAGTCTCTAATCGCACCACAATAGTGTATCCTGGTTAAACATAGTTTTTTATAGGCAAAAAAAAAAAAAAGAAATTCCTACAATAAAAAAAAAACTCAATCAGCAACAGCAAAAGTAAAGTTACTAACCCGAATTGCCAACTGAATAACACATAATTTAAAAAATTAAATAAAAATGGCAAATTAAAATCAAAATAATTTTTCTTTGTATACGATATATCAAAGAAAAATAATAAAATTTTTGTCTACAGTTGCACCGCGCTTTAAAACACACACGTAATTATACATACAAATATGTAACAACACTACAAAATAATTATTTATTAAAAAATAATCCTTATCAATAAGTAATAAAAGTCAGCCAAATACAACCAACAACATTGTAATTATTGTAATTACAACAATAACACTTGTTACAATGATCGCATAATGGCAATTGATAAGTTGTCTCACAGACAGACACACACACAAGCACAAAAACAAAACACAAACATAATCTTATTTTACAAGAGTATTAAGAAAATTGAAAAATTCTCTTTAATATTATCTCTGTAAATGGAAGGAGAGAGGGCAAGAGAAAAATATTCTTCATTTCCATGTAAAAGAGAGCATTGGTTTACAAAGAGTTTTCAGAAATATTAAACAAAGATTTGAAAATATGGCAGAGCGAAAGACCATATGAATATTTACTCAAAATCTTTGGTGGAAATTTTTGTAATACTTTACCGGCATATGTCTTATTCTGGAAATAGTATTTCTCTCTTTAGGGGGCATATAGTTTCACACTCTTTACTTGTAAATAACAATAGACAACAAACTGAAAGATGGGCAACCTAAGGGGCAAATAAAATACTATGAAGCATTTGCCTACTCTGTTATACAGTTATGACTTAAGGAAATTATACTACAAAGAGCATACCCATACAAGGAAGCATTTATTATCGATTTCTCTCATTGCTATTGGCGGGTAGAAGCACTGGAATTGTACTGCCCCTAACCTTCATAGTATTATACCCTATGAAGGTTAGGTACACAAAAATCTGTTCCTTTGTTGAACTTTAGAATGTTGTTTGGTATTAGAAAGAACAACATCCACAAGTGTTCCTTTCTAAGATGATTTATGCCGCACAGGTTGAAAGTAATTCATTCTCCTTATCATAGGATGTACATGAGCTTGATCCCTATTCTAAACAAGTGAACAGTGCGCGGTTAAAAGGCCGGTTACTATACCCTGACTTCTTCTAAACAAGCTCATGCATTACAAATCTCTTATCATTATAGTTTCCCAACAAAAGTTTAAATTGCTTCAAGCCTATATGGGTTGAGAAGTATCTGCATCTTTCTCCATTTCGCCACTCACATATCAGAGAAAAGTTCCAGCTGCATGGAACCTCCCCTTCTCTAATTGTCTTCGCATTACCGTGCATTCCCATATGGCCTTTGATCTAGTACAGATGGACTCTGCCTGCTTGATTCAGATCGCCCAGATAGTGCCATACAGTCTCAATTTACATTCTAACCGAGAATTTGAATGACGACATAACTGTCGAATAGTAT
>QOCX01003402.1:0-13466 GCA_005959815.1 Sarcophaga bullata | reverse complement strand
GATTATGCATCAAAGCTGGATGTAGAATCTCTTCTGAACAGTTGGATGCATGGAAGTGATCTGGATAACCCTATTGACACCACGATATCTGAACCTACGTTCGATTATGGTTATTCATGGAAAATAACGGAGAGATTCTATTGTAAAAAAAGTTTACACTTCTCCCTGAGAACGTCATACAGCTACAGACACCACTCATCAAAGCCGCATGACGAATCTCTGGATCTTAGACCGTCTCTTGCTCTATCCGGTTATTGTAGTGTAGTTCAGACTGAAATAATGGCTACAAAGACCATCGCTGGGTGATAGGGTATATTGAGTGTAGAATGTCGCCTAATTCTGACTTAGACTCTTAGAGATTGTTTACGACTGTCGAGTGTCTTTGGAGAAGATAGCGAAATAGTCCACAGATAGCTTCATATGGGTTACTGGATTTGGGAACATTGAAGGTACTCTGTACCACCTGTCCAAGCTGAACTGAGTACAACTTTTGATGGTGTAGACCTCTTGGTTCTAATTAGATAGGTTCACACGTATCATAGGCATAACACGTATCAATATTATAGAGTTTGGTGAGATAGCTAAGAAGGGAACTAACTGTTAGTCTCTTGGATTATTATGCCTTCTGCTGAAACTCGTGTTCTTGATACCGTATTAGAAAGGTTCGTTGCGTAGCTCCCTAACAAAATTATAGAATATGGTGGATAGTATAGGAGGAAGCTGCCAGTCTTAGGATTATTTATTATGGCTCCTGCTGAAACAGACCCGCTTGCAATTGCCTAACCGTAGTCTACTAAAGTCGCTGTAGTCTAGTAGGTAGTGTATTGGCTTATTAGACGAGAGTCCATGGTTTAAACCTTAGCTTAGGCAGCTCGGACTCAGTCTTCTGGTAAAAACTTTGAGAGTTGCAAAAAATTTCTTTCTTTCGGAGGCGACTTTAAACTGTTAGGATAGCTGTATGGATGCATTAAAGCAGATAACACGGGCAGTTTGAGAAGCTGGGTTGTAAACCTGACTAAAGGGTTTTAAATCAAGTTATCAAATGCACTTTAATACTTCGCAAATGCTTAAATGACACTGCTGTGGCGTTCCTGCTAGTCCATGTTTGTTTGATCAAAGATTTCCTCTTTTATGTTTCGCTTATAAGTTGCCTATGCAAATGTCATGCCTTCTTCTATGTCTTGCCATTCATCTTGACATTTCTATGTCTTGATTTGTCTGCTGGATATTTCGGTCTAAGGCCAGCCTACAAATTTTCTGTCATGACATGACCTGACCCATATAAATTTCGTAAATGTTTGTGTGCCTTAAAGTATACGCCCATGCCAGCTCTCTCCTACACTCTCTCTCTATTTCTCTATACATTGACAATATTGTTATTGTTTTTGATGTGATGTTGCTATTGTTGTTGTTGTTATTGTTTTGTATACGATATGTATTATATTTTAATAGTTTGCAAAGGAACGTATTATTCCAACCCCAACTCCAACTCCAACCCAAAAAGTATTGTTTTCCTTGTTGACTGAGTGGTAATGGCTGGCTGTGTGTGTGTTGAGGAGGAGTATGTCTCTGCTGCTTGAGTATGATCCTTCACTTGGGTTTTTTTGTTTCTTTGGATTTTATTTGAAGCCTTTAGATGTGCTTGTCTTATCATTTTTATAGCATCACACTAAAGAGGGAGTGTGTGTGTTTGTGTGTGTGTGTTGTTGAATGGAGGATATGAGTTTGAGTTTGAGCGTGTGGTTGTGGGTTGTATTGTGCGAGAGTATTTGTTCCTATTTTGTACTAAAAAGAACGTCAATATTGTATGAGGAAAAACAAAAAGAAAACCAATGTTTGTAGACATGTATGGTAGGATGTATGGATGTATGAATGTATGAATAAATGAATGAATGAATGAATGCATGAATGTTTGTTTTGTTGGTCCGGGTGTCAAGAGTAGCTCAAGTTGCTTAAGTAGATCACATTTAACAGCATCTCATGAACAAATTTCGTATTAAAGATGTGTGTGTGTGTGTGTGTGTGTGTATGTATGCAAGGATATGTCAATATATTTCATTGTTGTTGTTATATTGTTTGTGCTGTTGTCGTTTAAAAGTTGTTAAATGATTTTGTTATTGCTGTTGTTGTTGTTGTTGTTGTTGTTTTAATAGTCAATCATTTTTATCCGGAACATCAGTTTTATGGTCGTTTTCATACAACAACAAAAATGTTCACACTGTAACAGTAACTGTGTGTGTGCGGCAAAAGAAAACGAAGCGGGAGTAAAACCAGAATAAAAAGAAAAGAGGACCGAAATTAAATGTTAAAAATTCCTTGTAAAACAACTCGTAAATATTATGAAACATACTTCTTAGGGTTGTTTTGTTGTTGGCCATTATTCCTAGAATAGGGAAGGAAAGGAAAAGGAATCCAATTGAAATTGGTTTGTGAAAGACAAGAAAAAAACAACATGGGTTTTAATGCTGAGTCTTACAGGAATCTGTAGCGGGATTTGTTTTTCATTTCAATTTACCAATGGACCTAAATGGGTACGAAAGCGGCTGTAGCGTAAGACATTAGGTGCAGTTAGCTTACGCATGGCTCACTGCTTATAGCACAGTCTTTCATTCCTCTAATAATGGAACTACTTGGAGTTTGTGATTAAGCCATTAAGATCCAAATAAAGAACAGCTTTTTTCTTTCTCTTCGTCTCTGAAACGCCTGCAAAAGTCATTCACGCTGTCTCTCCTAACCAATTCATCCGCTCTGCAATTTCTCGCCTCTATGTTTTAGCCTAGGTCCTATAAGCCTATAGGTTAATTCCTTAATATCGCAAACATCACTGTAACGTCTTCCACGCTGTTTCTGGTTCCAGAGCCAATTTGCAGAGTGGGAGTTGATGTCTGGGAAGCTATGATGAACGAAAGGTTGCATAAAGATAGGGAAAGACTCTTCGCAAGCCAAATGAGTTTGCTGCAATCAAAATTTATGCTAAGAAATTGCAACAAGAGGAAATCTGAGGCATGCGTCAGACTGTTAAAAAATATTCTGCGGTTGGTAACTATTTTTTTTGCAGGGCACTGTCAATCCAGGGTACATTCATTCAGAATGGTGGGTTGTTTGCAGTGCAACATGTAGATTCTGTGACGATAAACATCAATCAACGGAAACTTCTTTTATACAACTAAGCAGGTCATGGCCGCAATGTAGCAGCTTCTAGAAAGATAGGGTTGCCATCTGTCGTTGCATGAAATCAACAGTATCTGTACAATTATGGGAACATTATTCTTAAAATGTGATGTTGGTCGGTCATTAATATTTTGTTCAAGGAAACAAAGTCTGCAGTTGAACCAATCTTTTAGATGAAGTACGCAATGCTCATTTATTTCAAGGGCCCAAATACTATAAATACTGTCGAGCTATTTATGCGATTATTGTATGTCTTAGACAGCCTGTTTACTGCTTAGTTGAGGACCATGATTTTATCAAAGTCACCGTAGTCTAATAGGTAGTGTGTTGGCTTACTAGACGCTTTACTACGATTTTGCAAAGTCGCCGTTGTCTAGTAGGTAATGTGTTGGCTTCTTCAAAGCGAGCTTGTGGTTCAACTCTTGGCTCAGACATCTCAAACATAAGGAAACTAGAAAAAATTGATCTTTTGGGCGACTTTAAACTGTAGGTCGCGACACTCATGTATGAATTTAATACACACAACATGGGTTGTGTAAGAAGCTAGGTTGTAATCCTGACTAAGGAGTTGTAATGACTAATTAAGCGTGTGAGTAAGCAAGTATGATGGATCGTTTCTGCAGTTATTTTATTATGAGGCGTTCTCTGTATTGATTGGAAATTTAAATTTCTTTCCTTCATGTCTCAGGGTACTGGGAGCCTAAATGGCTTCATTAGAATCTGGAGACGGTTACAGTGGTTAAAGAGTTTTGGGTGGCAATGTTTCTATCCTCTTGCACTGACTGACATACTTGCCTTCCTATCTACATACCTACCCTTAATTTTGGTTCCAGCAACTTATAATTCTGCAATGCTTTGCAAGAGTATTACAGCAGAATAATTATTATAGCAGACGATACGCCAGTCTAACTCAACACCCTGTACTGTGGTGTAATTAACAAACAATTTAAGACTCCAGAAGAATGACTAAATCATTCATCCGCCATTAATAACAACTTCAATTCGATTGGTAACACAAAAACCACTGCCTTTAAATCGTACTAAGAACGCAAGTTAACTTGCAAAAATCTAATACGCGTCAAGCATTTGACATCTTAAATATTTGACACAGCAAGCACAAAACCCAGCCCTTGGCTATTGAAAGGAGTGCGTAAGAAAAATAAAAAAAATTTTGCTTTTCTCTTTGGCATACCATGCATGGTACGCGTACAAGCTGATGAAAATCTAAAACTTAAGCGAAAATTAATGTTTGTGATCAATCATCAGCATTGCCATGCAAATAGTCTGTTCAGGCAGCCAGCCTTTTAGTTTTGTCTGGTAGCGGAGTATCAGTTTTCCAAAAAAACCCCCGTCTACTGGCCAGTAGTAGAATAAATAAAAATATTTATTTGCCCACATTCTGCCACATAGTTTCCTCAATTGAGCCAGCAAAAATTGCTTCACTGCTGCTGCTGCTACTGCTACTGGTGATGATGGAGCTGGTGCTGATTGCTGGCGTTTCAATATTCGTCAAATATTGACTGTGAAGTATTTGGACGGAAATGCGTTTTTAGTGGTTAACAGGACTGTCTTCCTATACGCCAAAGAAGGAATAGGAAAGAAAATTGAAGAAGAGTAAGGAGGAAAAAAAAAACTATTGGTTTGACGTTGTAATTTAATACTCAACTACATGAGATGGATGAATGGCTGTATGGACAGACGGATAGATGGACAGACAGTAAGATTTGAAAATGTTTTCAAAAGAGCTACCATCACCACCAACACCACTACTAACAGCAGTTTCATTTGTTATTCGCGTTGCCCAACACATTTGTTGCGCGTTCAATTCGTGAATTTAATTTGCATTGTAAGCAGAGCTGGGAGTATGAGTTTCTCTGATGTTATTGTTTTTCGTAATTTTATCTTGTTTACACAAGTCCATTTATTTTATTTTCAACTAAGGCCACCACATCCACTTTCTTCTTTCCAACGAGAATAGTTTTGTTTGATTGTGTTTAAGAAAACAAATCCTTGTTTTTCAAAGGAATTTCTTAATTTGAAAAAGGATTTTCCTTGTATGGTGATGAACAGCCTTCATTTATTATAAATTCCTTAGAAATCTTTAAGCATTTGCCACAAAAGATAACAGGAATTAAGAATCAAGTGAAGTAAAGCAGCTTGTGGCACCCATCTTCCTTACCAAACTGTCTTTTGGTCAACTACCCACATTAAAAATTGGATTGCAAAGCTCCTTCAGAAGGTAAGGAGATCTGTTACCTTAAAGATTACAAATGATTTATGGACTACGCTCCTCAAAGCCTTCTTACTGATCAAACAACGTACGGAATTTGTCTCAATAGGACTTAATGTTCGGCTATGTTTACGATTTATTATTTCGTTTGGACTCTATTCTAGCCTGTTTGAGAATCCCCAGACTCCAAGAGAATATGATTGCAACACGTCTGAATCTAACTTTGATAAAAGATTTTACACTCGAATTTCCAGCAGTGACTACTAGCTCTTCCTGACATCTTTAGGTCGGGGATTCGGTGATAGCCCGGCGGCTGGCTATGTTCTAGGCTTCAGAATAATTTAGGTTCTGGAGCAAGGCCTACTAGCCCTCTGTCATGATTAGTCCAGGAATTTGGTGACAGTCTGTGAACTGAACTTGTTCTAGGCTTCAGAAGGGGCTTCCAAACGTTCGGCAATTCAGTCTGTGGACTGGACTGGACTTTTGAAATTTTTCCGAAGGGCTTCCAAGCGAAGATTACTAGCCCCCTGATTAGTTCGACAGAATAAGGCAAGCAGTGGAGTTTTCTTAGAAAGGCTTAGGGATTGAGGATATCTCTTCTCTATCTCACTGACTCCTATAATATGCCTCAGTCCTCTTTGATAACTGAAGGGAAGGAGAGAGTGTTTCAGGCTGATAAATTACACTGCGAAACTTATTCAGAGTAAGGGATCTCCAGCTATTAGCGACAACAAACAGCGGCAAACAGCGATTATCAGATATCTTTCGCGTGTAAACTTAAGCTCTACAGTACTTGGCCTTGACATTGCTAGTTAGGCTATTTCTAATCACCGTAATCCAGCTGCTTATTAAACGTGACCCCTCAGTTAAACTGGAGCTCAGACATTTTGAACCCAACGAATTATGAAAAAAATATTTCTGCGGCGATGTTCCCTCAGCAGACTTCTGGCAAAAACTTCGAGAGTAAAAATCTGTCTTTCGGAGTCGATTTTAAATTGTAGGTCCCTCTACTCTTGTATAAAATTAACACACACAATATAGGTGGTGTGAAAAGCTAGGCTGTAATCCAGACTTAAATGTTTGTAAAGGTATTTCTATCAAGTAATCCAGCTGCCTTATTAAGTATGAACCCCGTGATTTCAAAACCAAGCTCAGACATGTTGCGCACAAATATGAAAAAATAACTCTTTCGGCTTAATTTCCCTCAGTCAACGTCAACGTTAAGCTGTAGCTCCGCCTCTTATGGATAAAATTAACACACACAGCATAAGCAATGTAAGAAAGCTAGTTTGCAATCGTGACGGGTCTTAATAACCCATTAATTAAGTAAATGTGTGATAACAGTGTTGGTTTCACTTTCGGAATTTTATAGCCACCAGTCAGCAACGCATTAAAAGTGTTGTTGAAAAATAAATTGTTATTAAAAAGAAAAATAAGAGAAAATTAATTGATATTTAAAATACATTTCAAATTATTTCATCGTTTTTAATTCAATTTGCATTTGCTATTTTTATTTTCAACTGGATTTCACACTTTAGTGTTAAAGCTTTCAAATATTGCGGTCCTCAACGAAGTTCGGGTACCGTAACTTAAGTGCTTGTATTGCTATTTACCGCGTATGAATATTCATTGTCAAAGACTGATACGCTTTACATCCAACTCTTGCTTATAAATATTATAACAGAGCAGAAGGATAGATAGGTTCTTATAGTAATGGGTTCTTCATTTAGTGGTTTCAAAATCGTTTGCCTTGTTAGGCTAATGGCTAACAATTAGCTAAAACGTGGACACTATTCACGATTTACATGGCAATTATAGTCGTTATTAACGACCTACTGTGTAAGTGGTATGGTAAGCTTTTTTTTACTTAACCAACCTAACATTAGCTTGTAAAGATCTGTGGCCTGACGATGCTGGAGGTTCGAAAAGGTTATTACAACTCTAAATCTGTATAGACGCTGCGGTGGTTTGTGGTTTGACGACGTGTGGTGGCTTGTGATCTGACGATGCTGTAAGGTAAGTTTTTTTTTTTCGAAAAGGCCGCTACAACTTTAATATTTTGTCTCGACGTCGTGGTGGTTCGTAGTCTGACGATGCTTCTAAGTTCGAAAACGTAGCTACAACTTTATATTTGTCTCGACCGCTGTGGGTGGTTTGTAGTCCTGACGATGCTGTAAGTTCGAAAAGGTCGCTACAACTCTAAATCTGTTTCAACGCTGCGGTGCGATGCTGCGAAGTTCGAAAAGTCGCTACAACTTTATATCTGTTCGACGCTGTGGTGGTTCGTGGTTTGACGATGCTGGAAGTTCGAAGAGTACGCTACAACTCTGAAACTATTCGACGAGTTGGTGGCTTGTGATCTGACGATGCTGAAAGTCGAAAAGGTCGCTAAAAATTTATATCTGTTTCGACGCTGTGGGTGGTTCGTGGTTTGACGATGCTGGAAGTTCGAAGAGTTACGCTACAACTCGAAACTGTTTCAACGCTGCTGCTGGTTTGTGGTTTGACGATGCTGGAAGTTCGAAAAGGTCGCTACAACTTTATATTTGTCTCGGACGATGCTGTGGCTTGTGGTCTGACGATGCTGGATTCGAAGAGGTTTGCTACAACTTTATATCTGCTTCGAGGCATGGTGGTGAGGCTGTTGAGCTCGACACACTGTTGCCGGTGCCGACTTTGAAAGACCGCTCACGTGCCAGCATGCTCACGTTGCTATGGTTTGTTAGCGTGCTATTATTATGTTCAGTGTTTTTCCTTCTCCTATTGAATTATCCGTTCGGTTTATTTACTCATGAGTTAATGAGTAGCTTACTAGGGCAAGTGCATATTTTTTAAGCTTTTACGACAGATTTTTTTGTAATTTATGGACATGACTTTCCAGAAAATTTTTTTGATATGTTTAGTTGGATTTATTTAACCCAACAAGATTGTAGAGACGCTGTATCTGATCAACATGAATCTGCCAATTATTTCAACGTTAAAAACGTGATTTGAATATTTAAACGATTCATCTGCTCTCATAATCAATCATTATCGCTGTGGAGTACTTGCTAATGAATTAATTGAATTAAAAAAAAAGTTTTCTGTTTGTTTTTTTGTTGTTTGTTGTAAGTTAAATTAGAAGGAATATAAAAACTAAAACGAAAAATATTCGAAAAAAAAGTTTTAAAAAAATGATAATTACAATGAAAGAATCAAGAATCTGATTTGTTGAACTGACAATTTAAGGACAAGTTTTGTTAGTTTTAAGAAGTTGCTACAGGAGTTCAGTAAGCGGTGTCGCTTTAAAGGCAACTTTTTGTTTAAGGTTCGCTTAAAAAGTGATTCGATGTTGGTGGGAGGAGGCCAGTCAAATTAAAATTCATTAAGTTTTGATAAAAATTAAAAAAAATAAAAAAAACTGAAATTTTTGTAAAGAATTAGAATCCAATTGTGATTAACATGCCTTAGAAACACCAATTAACTCCACTGTGCTAACCTGTAGCAAGTGCCGCGGACAAATGTCTCTCTAGGACAATGTTGTGGAAAGCGAAATGTTTGACAAACGCCCGACTAAGTATGAAATTGATTTCGTAGTCATTACTTTACTAAATAATTGGCAGCTGAAAACCCTTCAGCGCAGGAGTATGACACAACCTAGCTTCTCCAACACTCACCCTGCCTTGTGTGTATTAATTTCATACATTAGTGGCAGGGCATATAGTTTGAAGACGACTCCGAGTTACAATTTTATTGAGAAAGTTTTCATTGCAGTTTTAATTACTCGCAGAGTTTGTGCAATAAGTCTGCTGAAAGAAAGTGTTTCGGTTTTGTTCGACAAGCCTGGGCTAGAGTTTGAACTACGACCTCTCGTTTTTTAGCCAATATACTACCTACTAGACTAAGGCAACTTCAGGAAAAAAAACCAACAGGTTGTACTAATTAACAATAAAAAGAATGCCGCTTTATGCTTTACTCTCGTACAGGTCTTGTACGTGCCTAATGAGGCAAGAAAGCTTCGTGAGAGCATATTAAAACTACGACTTGCTGTGGGAATTGATAATAGTGGGACAGTACGGCCTCAGATCTGGTAGATCCACAATCGTAGCGTGAAAATAGATGACTAAAACGGCAATACTTACATACATAATTGGTCACTACAACCTTTCAAGTTAGGACTGCAACCTAACTTCTCACACCACTTATGTTGTGTGTGTTAGTTTTATATATGACACCGAACGATCGATTTTCTTTTGAGAAACTTTTCATGGCAATTTTTATTTACTCTCAAAGTTATTGCCAGACACCTACTGAGAGGAAGTTGTCTTTAATATTTCGTTTTGTTGAAGATATCGGACCCGGGGGTTTGAATCGTGGCTTATGTCTAATAAGCCAACACACACGCTACCTACTACAGTATGGCTATAGCTATACGGAATGGTAATGATATTTCAGGCAAACATCGAATACATCGAAGGTAATTCTAGGATTGTTGATGAACTGATCGGGACTCGTAAAAGCCTCATGTTGCGATTTTCTTAAGTAAGCTGAGTATATTCCCGGTCCTTGTACGACTTTGTTGGTAGCGTGAGGGCAAATGCGTTATTCAATAACTCTGCTGGTTATATGTGGATAAGAGTAGAACTGATTGTGTTCTTTTATTAAATACATCACGCTCAAAGTCTACTGCCCTATTGGAAGGCATGCAGACATTTCCTTGAACGACTTCTGCAGAGAGGAGCAAAGAGGACTTGTTTAGAATTCGCTTCAAGCCGAATACTTAGATATTTTGATGAGGAGCATAAATCATTAGAAAACATATTTTCATATTCAACAGAACCGTCTGGGCACATATTAAGAACTAGGCAGGGGGCTATCCTGCGATTATGGTGACATTATGGTGACCCTTTAGTATTTTAAATTAATCTTTGGATTCGAACGCGAACTAGCGTTCTAAGGATTTCCACATAAAACATTGCCTTCAGTTTCACTCTTTTATGACAGCTTAGGTTCAATAAATTAATTGGCAAGAAATGCACTGAGGCACCTAAACTCCTACATTAATTTGCAACGGATATCAACGGCTTGTATCAGTTTCAAGTGGGATCGTATGCTTAGATCTAAAAATAGAAGAAACGTTTACGAACTCATCTTCCAACTCTCTTGTTTAATTTCATAATAAATTCGTTTTGATTCACGCTTCGATGCTATTAACAATTGCGTTAAGATTTCAAACGTGCGTGTTACGTCTAAATGGATCCATTATCGTATGCGGCTATTCAATATTTAAATACAGTAGCACTGTATACAATTGTTGTTGGTGTTGTTATTGTCATTTTAAAAGAGATTGTTGTGGAGATAATGAGGTGCTAATTAGCACCATTAGACTGAATAACAAACACAATAAACGCCGCAAATATAGGAGATCAAACTAGAGAGACAAATGAACGGATGGATGAATGGATGAATGGATGAATATATTAACGGTCGTTAGAAAATTATGCCAGTAACAGTTTAACTAGCAAATGGCAGTGAGTGGAATGTAAAGAGTGATTACGAAGAGAAAAAAAAAATAAGTACGGGAACAAGAACAGAAGAAAAAATGTCGAAAGGAACAAATAATCGGGCCTATGAAGGCGATAATTTCGAAAATAACTGTAAAGATATCGCAATGAGTGCAAGAAAAACAATCAGAAATGTTGATCTACCAACTAAAGATATGGGATTCGATGATATTCTTCCTTGATAGGCGATTTTGGACGCTATCAGAAGATTCTCTTCCATATTCATGATACCCTTGAGTTCTTTCTGGTATTTGTGTACTTCACGCAAATTTTTATGACATTAACTCCCGAAAATTATTGGTGTAATGTACCCGAGCTGGCTAATCTACACAGCAAGAGAGGTAAGCTTTTAAAAGCCTTCCAAAGAAATTTAAAAAATCCTCGACTTTTTTATATTCTTCTAGCCTTAAGCTGTCCATACCCTTAACGGATGGCTCATACAGTAAATGCAGCATGTTTAATGTAAATTACACGGAAGTCTTACTGCACGGCATTACCGAAGCCAATCAATCTTGGCCTATAACATCCTGTTCTTCTGGCTGGTCTTATGATTTTTCTGAGATACCCTACACCACCATTGCCACCGAATTGAATTGGGTTTGTGAGAATGGCGCCAAAGGGGCTTATGCTCAGGCAGGGTTCTTTATGGGTGCCATACTAGGTGGTCTTTTATTTGGCTGGTTGGCTGATAAGTTTGGTCGTATACCCGCGATGATTGCCTGTAATTTGGTAGGCTGTGTGGCTGGTGTGGCAACAGCATTTATGACCACGTTTTGGGGCTTTGCTTTGATGCGGTTTTTTGTGGGCTTTGCTTTTGATAACTGTTTTGTTATGATGTTTATATTGGGTGAGTAGGGAGTATTTTTAAAATGCTTAAATTATGGTCACATTGGGCAAATATTTGCTAAGAAACGAGAAACTTCTTCATGGTCCAATACTTATTTAAAGTACAGAAGTTTTGTGGGTGCAAAAAGAGCTGAGCCTGTACAACAGAATTTTTGTCTCTTTCTGTCAAATATTTGGTTAATGTGACCATACCTTTAGTTAATGCTTTAAGAACATATTAAAAGATAGGTGCAGAGACAGTCCCCTCAGTCCTCTTTTGGTAGAGTTGTCCAGCTTGCCCAAGTAATTTTCAAATATTTTTTCTTTTTAGTACTGGAGTATGTGGGTCTCAAGTATCGCACCTTTGTTGCCAATATGTCCATAGCTTTGTTTTTTACTGTTGCCAGCTGTGCCTTACCTTGGATAGCCTATTACATATCAAATTGGAAAATATTGGCCATTGCAACATCGGCACCTTTATTACTGGTGGTGCTGGCGCCATGGCTTATACCAGAATCAGCAAGGTAAGCAAACAATACCTTTATAAAATAACTTCCCTAATATTATCACGCCTCATTCCCTTTCGCAGATGGCTAGTGTGCCAGGGTAACATCGACAAATCCATTGCCATACTCAAACAAATGGCCAAAAGCAATAAGAAGGAGTTACCCGAAGAATGTTTTGAACAATTTCGCTTCGATTGTTTGGGACTCCAAGCCGAGCAGAAAGAACAACATTCGTATACCGTCCTGGATTTATTTAAAACACCACGCCTGAGACGTATTACCATCTTGTTTGTGGTTATTTGGATGTCCATTTCCCTTGTCTTTGATGGCCATGTACTAATGTAGGCTCTTTAGGCTTGGATATCTTTCTAACCTTCACGGTAGCCTGTCTAACTGAACTACCTGCAGCTGTTATACTCACCGCTACCCTGGATAAAGTAGGCCGCCGGTGGTATGCTGCTTGTGGTTTTGAGTGGTGTATTCTCCCTGTTGGCTTGTTTAGCCCCTACAGGAGTGTATTCCGCCAGTTTGGCCATTGCCGGTAGATTTTTTGTTAACATCTCGTATAATATTGGTTCCCAATATGCTGCTGAAATTCTGCCCACCGTTGTTAGAGGTCAGGGTGTGGCTTTTATTCATATTATGGGTTATATCTCCACCATGATAGCACCTTTTGTGGTTTATTTAAGCAACATATCCATGGTATTGCCTTTGATTATTTTGGGCCTGTTGGGCATTACGGGTGGCCTATTGTGTTTGTTTGTGCCCGAAACTATGGATCAGGATTTGCCCAAGACTTTGCAGGATGGTGAGAATTTCCCGTTTGAATCAGAAGTTTTGGGATTTTCCATGTTTGCAAAAGTACAAGGAGAGGAATTAAGTTTGGAATTTTTGATACTACAGTGAGGAGCAAAAGAGTTGCAGAGTTTCTGAAAAGAGTTTTAAAAAGAATTGTTATTTTGTTGTTGTTGTATTTTATGAATAAAATTTAAGAGTTTTTAAAATAAAACTCTTAATGAGGAGTTTAATTTTATAGAAGATTTTATGTGGGAAGTTTTAAAATGAAGAGTTGTTTAGGGCGAGAGTGAAAAATAAAACTCGCTGATCAATATTAACGAGAGTTTTGCGAATAAATAAAAAATAAATAATTTTTATTTATAATTCGGCATTTATTGATGATCTAACTCCCAA
>QOCX01003401.1:0-10154 GCA_005959815.1 Sarcophaga bullata | reverse complement strand
GTGCAGTATCTTCTTTAGGTCACCGAAGATCATGAACAAATCAAGTATATATGTTCAGTATATGAAAGAGTTTTTATATCTAAAACATCCATTTTTTGTATTAAACGTTATGGTAAAGCCAGTAGTATTAAAAATAAAATACATAATCTTTCAAGTTCGAGTTTCTTTTTCAATTTTTTTATTTCTTTTAATGGGTTATTCTTTTTCTTTCTTTTGGCAAACTGTACAAATTTCTAAAATGAATTGAATTTCTCCCGAAAACTGTTAAAAGCAATTAAATTTTGATGGTTATACATCTCACAAAACAGTGATTGCTTTTGTTAGTTATGATAGCCTAACGGAGGCTAGAATAAACTCGTAAAAGAATCAGTACTTATTGATCCTGGTAGTTAAACGGAAAATATCTAAAGAAGTATTTAGTTCTCCTTACTTGCTAGATTCAGTTTGACAAGAATTAAAGTCAGTGGATGATCAGCAAGAGAAGCTAGATTGTAATCTTAACAAAAGGGTTGTAATGACCAATTCCGTAAATTTGGATGATAAGCAACATTGATGAACCATTAATAGCACTGAAGAACAATCGAATGGTTCCCACGAGAAAATTCAAAGTTTGACTTTAATTTCCTTTTGAAAAATAAACTCGAATTTGATAGACCCTGCATATGATATTTCTTTGGTTCTTAGTGCTATCATCTGCCTCTAAGACCAGATTAGTATATGATCCATAGCACAGCTTAAAGCTGGTTCCAAGACTAGATTAATTTAAACTATTTGGAAGTGCATATTTTAAGCCTACATCAACATATTGTAATTTCAGCATTTTTGATTTCCATTCTCCTTTTTATAACGTTAACTTCTTGCAATGACCATAGAGGCTCATAACGAAAATATAACAATCCTTGTTGAATTTCTCTTTTAACACTTTCAAGTCGAATTCATAAACCTTCTTAGCTGTAGAACTTTTCTGTAAATCAAACCATTCTGTAACCAAACTATTTTCACATTTTCTTAATTCAATCAACTTTAAAGGCAGTTCCAAACTTTTAATTATTATTGGCACAGTCCAACTCCACCTTAAATTGTAGACTGTCAAATTTTTCATAATCCTCCCTTAGCCAGGGATGATAGGCCAAATAATGGCTGAATTATTAGAAAAATAAAATGAATCATTTTCCTGTTGTTCACGATAGCGTTGAAGAAAACCATTTGCTGGTTTCTTTAGTTGAGTAAAACGTGGCTTATTTGCTTGATTGTGACAATGTTCCACAATCCTTTGAGGCAGATTTTCGGTTTTGGTTTGTAAAGTAAAAACTCTATTGATATAGTCAAAGTTAGAGCCCATAACACCTTGTAAATCGTGGCCCAAATCGAATATATGGCCTATTTCATGACACACAGCACCCAGACTGGAGGCATAAACACCTGCTTTGGTCTTGCGATAGTTACTGTCATCTGGTTCCAAGGCTAAATTAAGTTTTTGTTGGTTGAGGAAACAATTCAAAATATTTTCAAATTTACTGGGCCATGCATAAAAATAAGTAGAACTAAATAAGGCTAGGCCACCAGTACCCAAGGCGGCGTGACCTTTGATATGTTTTCTTATGTTGGAATAGGAGAAATCCTGGCTTTTTTGCACTTCCTCACCCAAGTATTTGCTGCAATTTATAAAGGCAACGAATTTTAAGTGATTCTTTTCACCCCAAGCTGAAGCCAACAACTCCTTGGCGAACTGCTGCCACAAGTCATGTTCATTTAATTGCCATATATCCTCTTGTTTAAGCTGGGACTTAAATATTAAACACTTATCATTGAAAGCAAACGTTAGTCTTTGGTTAACGGATTCGTTTAGCTTTTCCGCATAAACGGTTTGTATCAGCAGCAGGTTTAAATCTATAATCTTCAGATTTAACCACACTTTTTCACTATTAACCGTTTCATCTTGGGCCAATATCAGGAGTGGCTGTATGGTGTAAAATGACTCCTTTCTTTGGTATTTAATGTTTATAGTTAGTTTGGCTTGACAATATGTGAAATTTAATTGCAAGTCTTTATTTTCTGTACCCAAATCTATTAAAAATTTAAATTTTCCTGTAGTTTGTGATAAACCGGTTACTTTTAATTGCTGTTCATCTACATTTAAGCATATATTTTGTTGTTTAGTACACCTAAAATTATCCACAACACCTTTAATTAACAATATTTGATGAGGTATTAAAAGATTATCTTGTAGATTTAAGATTTTAATAGCGTGTAAACAATTTGTTGCTGCCATAATTAAAATATTTTCTGCAATTCAACACTCATTTTTAGAGAAGGCACTTTTTTGTTTTGATTTTATTAATAGAGAGCATACTGAAATGATTAATTTCACTACCAAAAACGATAAAATCGACAAAATTACAATAAAGTACTCTCTCTTAACTAAAAATAGTGCCGCATTTAGCAACTGTGTGTGTAAAAAGATCTGACACGTCAATTTTCCTTAAACTAAAAATCTTGTGAAAATATTAAACGCTGCTTAATTTTTTTAATTAATTCTTTTATAATTTATTATTAATTAATAATAAAACAATTATCATTTAATAAATAAAGTGTTTTTAGTGTTTGTAGAAATCAAAAGAAAATCAGAGAAAATGGCTTTGTCGTCACCACTGTGCCCTGTTACACCATTATCAATTCGCCAGACTTGGAGGTACCCAATGAAATGCAGCTGAAACAAGATTTGGAAAAGGGCGATACCAATGTGAAAATTGACACTTTGAAAAAGGTCATTCAACTGTTGTTGAATGGCGAACGTTTGTCCGGTTTGATTATGACCATCATACGTTTTGTTTTGCCCGTACAAAATCACACCATCAAGAAGCTGTTGCTTATCTTCTGGGAAATTGTACCCAAGACATCGTCGGATGGCAAATTGTTACAGGAAATGATTTTAGTGTGTGATGCCTATAGAAAGGTAAGTAAAACTTAATAATTTAAGCATAATAGGTCTACCATGAACAATAATAGATTTCGAACACGAAGTTTTTGGCTATTGAAACCTTTTTATTTGTTTTTACCTGAGTTTATCTAAGAGTTCAACCATGTTTTCCAATTTTTGGTACTTGGAATACGCTGGGTTTGTGCGAAAATATCTTGTTTGGTCAAATTTGACAATTAGCTGCAACGGTAATCTAGTTAGTAGTGCGCTAATTAGCGAATGTTTAGATTGTGAGTTCAATTCCAACTAGAGAACCTGATCCCTTACACTTTCTTACTTACTTACTGGATAACCACTTTCGTGATATAAGAGAAGTTCAAAGATTATTTGTTTCCTTTCTCTCAAGCCCAGTCATTATTGCTTTCGTTAAACCAACCAAATTTATTTTTCTTTATTTTATTTAACCTCCTATTGCATGTTACTTCTTTATTAAATCGGAAGATAATGAATTTGTCCATTTGCAGGATCTTCAACATCCCAATGAGTTTTTGCGCGGTTCAACTTTGCGTTTCTTGTGCAAACTGAAGGAACCCGAGTTATTGGAACCCTTAATGCCTTCCATTCGTGCTTGTCTGGAACATCGTCACTCTTATGTCAGACGTAATGCTGTACTTGCCATTTTTACCATCTACAAGAACTTTGATTGGCTAGTGCCAGATGGTCCTGAGCTAATAGCGAATTTCTTGGATACCCAACAGGATATGTCATGCAAACGCAATGCTTTCCTAATGCTTTTGCATGCCGATCAAGAGAGAGCCTTAAACTATTTGGCTTCTTGCATCGATCAAGTTAACAATTTCGGTGATATCTTGCAGTTGGTCATAGTTGAGTTGATCTATAAGGTGTGCCATGCTAATCCAGCTGAAAGATCACGTTTTATCAGATGCATTTATAATCTCCTGAATTCATCTTCGAATGCAGTACGCTATGAAGCAGCTGGTACTTTGATTACCTTGTCATCGGCACCTACAGCTATTAAGGCTGCTGCTGGTTGTTATATTGAATTGATTGTTAAGGAAAGCGATAACAATGTAAAGTTGATTGTTTTGGATCGTTTGATTGCCATGAAAGAAAACGAAAATATGGAAAAGGTTATGCAGGATTTGGTAATGGACATTTTGCGTGTTCTAGCTGCTCCTGATATCGAAGTGAGACGTAAGACTTTAGCCTTGGCCATGGATTTGGTATCCTCGAGGAATATCAATGAAATGGTGTTGGTCTTAAAGAAGGAAGTCTCGAAGACCCACAATGTTGAACATGAAGACACTGGAAAATATCGTCAACTCTTAGTGCGCACGTTACATGCTTGCTCTATTAAATTCCCCGATGTAGCTGCCAGTGTTATTCCAGTATTAGTTGAGTTCCTTTCAGATACTAATGAATTGGCAGCTGCCGATGTTTTAATTTTCATTAGAGAAGCTATACAGAAATTCCCCTCTTTAAGAGGCTTGATTATTGGTCATTTGATAGAGGCTTTCCCACAAATTAAATCTTCCAAAATACATCGTGCTGCTGTTTGGATTTTGGGTGAATATGTTGATGATAAAAATCAAATATTGGAAGTTATTGAGGTTATTTGTCAAACTTTGGGTGAAATACCCATGGTTGAAGCTGAACAACGACGTTTGGCTGGAGATCAAACTGAGGAAGAGACAAATGCGGCTAACAGTGCATCAGCTACGAACAATAAGGTTACCTCTGATGGTACCTATGCCACTCAGAGTGCTTTCAGCTTAGCACCGTAAGTTATTGATGGTTTTCTTTTTATAAAAATTTACTGAAATTTTATTGTTTTTCGTTATAACAGTGTTGCCAAGAAGGAAAAGCGTCCCCCATTGCGCCAATATCTTATGGATGGTGATTTCTTTATTGGTGCTGCTTTGTCAGCCACTTTGACCAAATTGGTATTACGTTATGCTGATTTGGAATTGGATGTGGTAAGAGAAATTTGTAGATCTCAAGTTTTTGTGTAAGCCATTTTAAATTGTTTTCGTTTTAGCGTGCCCAAAACCGTTTAACTACACGTGTTATGCTTATTATGAGTTCTATTTTGCATTTGGGTAAATCCGGTTTTCCCTCTAAGCCCATTACCAACGACGATACCGATCGTATTTTCATTTGTTTACGCACATTGAGCGAACGCACAGAGGAAACTGTTGAAGTTTTTAAACGTTATTGCCGCGAAGCTTTAGGCAAAATGCTGGATGCCCAATACGAGGAAGATCAAGTGTTTTGAAAGAAAAACAAAGAGCCGCCGCCAAGGTACAGCCCGACGATCCCGTTGTATTTGCTCAGCTGGAATGGTCGCGAAAATCAATTGGGCGAAAACGTATTTGAGTCTAGCTTGAATCAAGCTTTGGCTGGCACTAAATCCACCAATTTGAGTGATATTACTTCGCCGAATAATAAACTTAATAAGGTTACCCAATTGACTGGTTTCTCTGATCCCGTTTATGCTGAGGCTTATGTCAATGTCAACCAATATGATATTGTTTTGGATGTTTTGATTGTAAATCAAACAAGTGGGTTACGAAATTTTTAGTTTTCAAAATCTTTATGTTAATAACACAATTTTTCTTCGCATTATAGATGACACTTTGCAAAATTGTACTTTAGAATTGGCCACCTTGGGCGATTTGAAATTAGTGGAGCGTCCTCATCCCGTGGTATTGGCTCCTCATGNGGAATTGGCCACCTTGGGCGATTTGAAATTAGTGGAGCGTCCTCATCCCGTGGTATTGGCTCCTCATGATTTCTGCAATATCAAGGCCAATGTTAAAGTATCTTCAACTGAAAATGGCATTATATTTGGCAATATTGGTATGAAACTAAAAATTATATACGAAAACCTTTCTGTTTTATTATTTAAAATTTAATTTTATAGTTTATGACACTTCCATTAACACCAATGTAGTGGTATTAAATACCATACATATTGACATTATGGATTATATTATACCAGCTTCTTGCACAGACACTGAATTCAGACAAATGTGGCAAGATTTCGAATGGGAAAATAAGGTAGAGATTTCATTATTTTTAAATTTTATAAAGGTTTTTTAATTTAACATTTCATTTTAGGTCACAGTTAATACTACTTTCACTGATTTACATGAATATCTTAAACATTTGCTTAAGAGCACCAATATGAAATGTTTAACACCCGAAAAAGCTTTATCCGGTCAGTGTGGCTTCATGGCTGCCAATATGTATGCCAAGTAAGTTTCAAAAGCTTGTATATAAAGCGAAGAGGATGAATATTTAATAAATGGTTTTTTTATTTCGTTATAAACCAGATCGATTTTCGGCGAAAATGCTTTGGCCAATTTAAGTATCGAAAAGCCCGTAGAAGATCCCGATTCTAAAGTAACTGGTCACATTAGAATACGTGCCAAGAGTCAGGTAAGTTTTAATCGAAATATCAATTGTCTTGTTGATGATTTAATGACGCATTCGCCTTGTCAATTCTAAACACAGTATCTGATTTAGCACTGTATCTTCGGAACTACAAAATTCTACCTCTTCATAACCTTATAACAATGTTATTATTAGTAGGGGATAATAAAGTTACCGTTTTTGATTTTTTAATTTTAATTTTCAAACCAATAGTGGCAACTAAAACGTACAATTTGGATAGATTATCTGAGTGTATATATGATTAAAAGAACGCCTATGTAACTCCTGAAGAATAAGTTCTTCAGAATGGCTATTATTATGCAAAATTCTGTGTTGAAACCCCATCATATTGATTTTTTAATTATTTTGCTTCCTAATAGACCACGTATTTTGCATCGAAATCATCCATCTAATACAATAAAATTGGTCAGCTGTAATCTTAAACGTATTTATATGATTTCTCCATAATGCCAGTTCGTTTATAGCGTTAATTCTATGAAGTTCTCGTAAATACCTTAGGTGGTGCATAAAGATGTAAAATTCTCATGCAAATTTTACTTTTCCGATATAGGAATGATACATCAATGCAGCCAAAGACCAGTACTATTTTCCTATAAATTATAGGATTTTATTTCACATACAATTATATGTAGTGAGTTTCAATAGTAGATAGATTATCAGATAGATCTAGGGAAAAGAAAGAAAGCCGACATAACCTGAGATACTGAGTCTTTTATGGATGTGAAACAAGAATAGGAGTTGTTTCCCAAATTTATTAAAATTCTGTGGATCAGTATTATCAGGTTTTAAAGCCTTATGTGAAGACCAAAGTATTCCATATGGAGATAAATGTGGAAACATCAATAATTTGTAATTAATTTAAAAATCTTTAGGACAGCTTTAGTCTTTAGAAGAAATGTATACAATTTGATGACATTTTCCTCTATAATTTTTAAATTTTTGCTTACCTTTTCTGTATTTATAAATGAAATTGATTAAAACAAGTAGTTGGGTATTGTAAAATTGTATTTCTTTTTATTAATTCTTAAATTTTTATTCACCTACTTTCTTTTCCAGGGCATGGCTCTCAGTTTGGGTGACAAGATTAGTTCATCTCAGAAACTATGTGTGCAGGCTTCGTAAAAAATTGTTACCATTCCAATTTAAAAATATAAATTTATTACAAAAAAAAATCCAATAATTACAATGAGTTTATTATATTATTTCCTTTATATAATCATATTATATTTTATGTTCTGTGCACCTAATTTTAAGTATTTTTATTACAATAATAATGTTTTTTTTTTTCAAGAATTCTATATTTTAGAAATTATATAAACGTTCGATGACGTATATAATATACAATACAATTATAATAAACAAAAACAACAACAGCAACAATAAACAAGCAAATATAACTAATAAATATACGAAAGAAGAAAATAATCATATATTGCAGTAATAAAATAATCAAAAAATGTATTGAATTGAATTTGATTAGACTTATTGGTAACAAAGCAATTCGAAAATATCTTCTAATTAACACTAAAGAAGTAACCAAATAAAAATCTAATTCACAGTACTAATCACTAGTCAGGAGTCTGGAGAATTATAGTTTAAGGTATGTATGCACGTTACTTCATAATACCACTTGCTTATATTTTTTATAATATTAATTGAATAATTTAATTCTAGTTTTAATTTTTGCAAAATCGTTTATTATTATATGATATACAACATCTCTTTGGACCAGATGTTTATTTCAAGCGTCCTGTTATCATAGGTTTATTGGGTATTCATTTCGAAATCCTTCATTTTATTTTCATGGTTTACATGCACTGGTTAGATTTATTGAATTTTATTCTTTATGTTGATTTTATTAGAACTTACAATAAGCCATTGTCCACGCACAAAGTCATTCATGTCTAATGCATGTGGCAGTTGGTAGCAGCTGCAATAGAGTTACATATGTATTTAAATGTAAATGACAAAGCAAACAAAGGTGAATATATTTAAAGGTAATGCTGCTACACTTTTAAACAAATACACACAATAAGATTAAAATTAAAATGAAAAACACCATTTAATAATACAATTTTCGAAAACACTTTTAGGGTTTTATGTTAAGAAAAGAAAAAAACACGTAGACTGGTAGTTGATAAACTATGGCTTTTGTAAACATTATTCAATTAAAATTTTATTTTTTACCTTTTTTTATATTATCATAACATACCTACAACATTTGGAGAAAGGTATGGTTTTTGCATAATATTGTTAGTTTTATTTAGAATAAGAACGATTCGTTTCATAAGAAATATGGACCGTTATGTTGTATGGTTTTCGCTAGGAACGCTTCTTAACCATCGATTTTCACCACTAAATTATTGCGAATATGCAGGACACACGAAAATCGCTTTGTTGCAAGGACAAGATTCCAATTCAGTTTACTTTTGTAGCGCTGAATATATCGATGGATTTTTTTTAATAGAATTCTCTACTTTGAGTCGTTGTGTTCAAGTTAATAATTCTTCGTTCTCCTGCATCATATCGTATTAAGACTATCCACTTGGCTTTGGTGTCTGTCAGGTCTTCTCTCATGGATATGAGAATACATGAGAATACTTTTTAGGCAAATCATCAAGTTTAAATATTCATTTCGTGAAGTTACTGAAATAAATTTGCAACGTATTTGTCTAAACTGATTGCTGGTTTTCCACAAAATTTTATAATCAAAGAATTAAGTCTTGATATTATGTTGACTATTTATGGTGCGGTTAGCTTCAATGAAATAAATTGACAAGATTCATTGTACACAGCTACAGATTCGTTCCTGCGTTAAAAACCATCTCCTTCAAGATTTACTCGGGCGGGCAGGATTAGTGGCACATCCGTACCGCAACGAACTCTCTTCTTCTTGAGGAAATACCCGAACGGTGGAGCAGGTCCTCCGACGACCTCAACCTACAACGCAAAAAAAGATAAATAAAAAGAGAGTAAACTAACTCAACGATCCATGGAGGCGATGCTCTTCAAATACAACTCTAAAACCACCAAATCGTATCACCATTCATCAGGCTGATTCATATTACCATGATTGAGACGGAACGCAATTCGATGACAAGGTGAACGAATTATAGCTTAATTATCCTGATGATCAGTGCTACACAAGGCGTTGGAAGGCAAATTAATAAAGCAGGCTCTGTTGTCATCACGGCTAGTTAACACTGCTGTTAAGCTACTTACTGAAGATTTTTCTTAGAAAACATTATGGGAAGTTTTGGATTTTTTTTTTAATATACACTCAGTTTATTGCCTTTTTCTTTCCTTAAGTTATTTTAAGAAATATGGGTTTTTTTTATTATTTCTCTTGATCTGTTTCGGCTTCATTATTCATTTTTTTTCCTGGTAAGCAGATGACTGTTCTATTGTAACGGATCCTAAAATTAAGGGGTTGCTGTTGTTTGCCTGGTATTATTGATCAAGTCAAGTTCCTCTTCTGGTCAGCTTGCCGCTGACTAGAAACAAAACCCTCTGTGTTAATGAGTAAAAGGTAGTGGTGAGGATCGTTTTACTAACTGAGATCTGTCTTTTGTCATGTCATATTTCATATGAAATATTTCATTAATTTTCATTTATTTTGTTTTGAAACAATTCTATGCTTCTTAAAATTTTAAGAATTCTTTAAAGAAACCCCAATAAATCTGCTAATATTTGTACACCCTTTTTTTGTTTACGCACTTTTTAATGCGGAAATATTCATTGCGACAAATATCCTCTT
>QOCX01003400.1:0-17677 GCA_005959815.1 Sarcophaga bullata | reverse complement strand
TACTGTATATCTTAAACTTTTTTTAGAATACAATAATACACCCAGTTTAACAATATTTATCTTTTTTTTTAGAAAATTTTATGCAAAAAATAAAAGTGTTGTGATTATGTTTTGGTTTTATTGTTATCAAAGTATTAGACATTGTGGACCAGGAAGGGTCTTGACATTTCTAGTTTCAATTGTTCAATTTAATTAATACACGTATGTCACAAGCGCTCGTGTATTGCATTTTTTTTTTGTTTTTCTGGTTAATAGGTGCAATTTTGACGTTCCAGTTTAGCTTATATAAGCATGAGATTGTAAAACTTGGCTTTTACCCAATTGGATCATGGATTTTAAATAATCCCATAAGACTGTTTCTCACATTCACTGTGATATTAAAAATGAAATATTTTGTATTCGGATACACAAACCAATGGATTAAATATTCTTTATTAACACTTAATAAATCATTATTTTTTTTAAACACATGCACATATGTATGTGTATGAGTGTATGCAAAGCAACGAAGAATATAAAACTCTTTGGTGATATTTTTTTCTGAAAACATTATATTTTCCGAATAACAAATCGCATAAAATAGTCCCTTAACAATAAGAACGGCAGTAGCAGTAACAGCAGAAGTAACATGAAGCAAATTGTTGGTTGCATATATGGTTGCCCTGCCATAGATATTATCAAGTTGGAGAAAAAGTACTTTCTGTTAAAAAAATAAAAATAGAATTACAATTACTGGTCATTCCAATAAGTTGAATTAGTCATTGCCTTTTTTGGAGTTTGTACAAAGTCTTTGATATACTTTTACACCAGCTACAATAAGACTAGATAATTGTTGTTTGTTTGTCTCCATACGAATTTACTTTCTGTTGTGTTATGTAGTCTAGTCACAAATGTTGTCATAAACCATCCACATATAGCACCAACACAACTTGAGTACGACAGTGTCAAACAATAAATCCAAAATATCAAATAATTCAAAACATTGATCATCATTGGCATAGGGACGGACAGATAAATGGACAGACCGATAAACAAATAATATTGTATTAAGCGAGTACTCAGATATTCGCGCTAAGAGCTTCATAAAACGGATAGAAACACTTGCAATGGAATAACTAAGTTGGGTGCTTGACGCCGACGTCATCGTTATTATCATGATTTGAAAAGAAGGAAATATAAAAAATATGCGATTAAATAGCATTATGACAAATTGGTTTGGCGCTAACTTTCAACCATTTTAGCATTTTGTTTAGGAAGTGCGGAGTCAACTAACAAAAACTTTGCCTGCATATTGTCTTTCGCCGTGGATGGACTGAATGATTTTATGCAATACCATTGTCGTACTGAAGTGAAGTTTCAATTCGAAAACAAATACAAGCATTATAGTACAGCAAATAATAGAAACAACATCGACAACAAACACAAGTGATTTTGATTCTGAATGTAAGTGTGAATTCAATGCATGTTATGAATCCAATAGCAAACTGTTTCATTTACTCTTGCCATTTATAAATTTATGTGTGATTTGGAATGTTTTCGAAATGTACACACTGTTAAATACTTAAAATTACGAATATTAAGTGTACAATCTTTCTGTCTTGTCTGTTTCAACGTCAACTCGCTCATTAGAGTTGTTGCTTGGAAGGCGCCATCACTTTTGGTTCATTAGCCTGCATTCTTTTTGGCTTACTTTTTATTCGCTTTATCTCTCTAGCCGCATTAATTGTTCACTGTCAACTATTCACTATTCAATTGCTGTTGCATTTACTTCTCGACAAATCCATTTATTTGTTTGATCTCTGTGCCTATGTCAATGTGTGTTTGTTTCAGTTTATTTTCTCGTTTCGTTTTGCTTCTCTTCATTTTATTTTGTATTGGAAGTTTTTATTATTTTTGCAATTTTTTAATAATAAAATAGTCGTAAAATTGCATTTTATTTCATATTTTTTCTGGCCAGTTTAAATTTTTTTTAATGAAGTTTATTATTTGCTAGCACGTCTGTCTTTCTGTCCTCCCTGCCTATCTGTTCATCAATTTGTTTGTTTGCTGGATAGTGATAAGCCAAAAAGTCATAACTTTTGCTGCCCGTTGATTATTTATGTTTAGCTTTGTATTAAAATCGTATTTATATTGTGGATTAAATAATGTAAATAAACTGCTGCTCCTACTGCTACTTCTTCTTTTGCTAAATAGTAAATATGACTGTTTAACGTGCAATTTAATGCTTACATAATAATGCATACTCTGTACACTTACGTAAATTGAATACGTAAATTGTGTATTTCTGGTAAACTGTTTAAATAATTTAAGCGTTAGCAAAAAGAATTTTCTATCATTGCATAATTATTCATTTGTTTCTCAATTTAATTTAATAAGAACATGTCCCAAGCCCCCCCACAAGTAACAAATAATTACAACTTGCCGTTAAAGTTGGGTTTAATAAAAGCTAACTTTAACTAAAGTGAACTTTAAAGTCAGTTTTTACTTTATTTCCTTATTACAACTAAAATCAAATTAACTTTTTTAAAAATGTGGCAGTACTGGAGCAATATCGATAACCTTTACCAAATTTAAATTAAATTTAAAAACGCAGTGGTTCCTTTTTACTATATTCGTTCATTTTGTTTATATCCAAGGTTGCCATATTGAATATAATATAATACTTAGGTATAATATGTATGTATGTATTCAAAGATAAACTTAAGTTTTATTTATTGAAAATTTTTAAAACTGTTTTCGAATAGGGGGCAATTTCAAAATTAGTCCTGTCAGTTTGGACTCGAAAACAGTTTTAATAGCTATGAACACTAAAATATCGTTTTAAGATAAGCATTTCATACAATACCAACGGATTACATTTTATCATAATTATAATGAAAAGCTACAACCATAACCTTCTTCAATCTTCTCATTTGCAATAATTTTGTTTTTATTAAATTCAAATAAATTTAATTCAAAAATTTTTTTTTTTATAAAAATAATAAATTCTTTCATATCTTCCATTAAACAGATTCCCAAATGTAATAGAAGGTCGCTTATGAATAACTTGATTCTTTAATATTAATATCTTTATTATTTTGAAAATTTAATTTTTATCAGAATCATCATTTCATTAAGATTAATTGCATATTAGAAGGATTAAATCAAATTTCTATACAAAAATTAAGACCTCATTCGTTACAATTAATCAATTTGAATGAGTACCAATTCTATAAAAGAAACTTACAGCATATTTTAAATTTTATATATGCATACATACGTACATACATACTCTAAAGAAATGTTATTGATTACGAGCCTAATGAATACGTATTTATAATTTCGTCTTATTTAGGCTTAAGCGCATCTCTCATTTATAACTTGTAATATTATAATGTTTTTGAACATAAAAATGAATTATAATTTCATAATTTCATTTCAATTGTAAGAATATTAAATAAAAATAAATTGAAAATTGGAAATGAAATCATTTAATGATTGATTTCTATCATTGACAAAAATTATAATAAATTTACCTAATGCCATAGGTTCTAAAAAATATCGTTTACAGCTAAGACCACCAGTGCTCCAAAACTAAACACATATTACCTTATTGGTGGTAGGACTTAGAAGATGAAATGCAAGAGCAGCGTTTGTTTCTAAATAACAGGGGACGTTATGATGCATTTTGCAAAGGAGTATAAACTCATAAAAAAATGGTGTGCCAGAGCCCAATAACATAAGTTTACAGACTGTGATAAAAAATGTTTTTACGTTATGCAACAATATTTGATATTGAAAGATTGCCGTATATTAGGATACATCTTGTATTTAGTGATCATAATAAACTGGCCAGAGTTCGGAAAGTGTTTAAAGCAAAAGTGCAAAGGTAATGAATAAATTTCTAGTCAAACATCTTTGAGTAGAGCCTGTTGGTTAGTTAGTACTGCAGGTGGTGATAGTCGCAACAATGGTCAGGCATTTTCTAAATTCAAGTACGCCCCAGACTTAAATAAAAAATAAATAAAAAAAGAAAAAAAAACTCAATTACATTGAGTATTTAAACAGAAGGAAACGGTTTTTAAGTTTCTTTAAATTGTTACTTTGTGTGCAAATGAAGTCACATACACATTTGATCGTCAATATATACCGTAATGGCATAAAAAAAACATAAAAGTAACCTTCGTATTGAAAAAAAACACAAACAAACAAAGAAAAAAATTGTTTTTTTTTTTTAAATAAAATAAAAAATCTCATGAAAAACTTAAACCAGAAGTTACAAATGGAATGGAATTGAAAATATTAAATAAGCCAACAGTTGTTTTGATAAAGCATAAGTAGATGGATGGATGACTGGGCCAGGCTGATTGGTATAAACAGCAAACAAACAAAAACTCAAACCACCTCAACTTCTGATTTAGATACGAACCCCAAGTAGTTGTTGCCATTATTGTAGTTGTGCATTTCAAATGTGATGTGATACGACCGACCGTGTTGACTGGTAGCCACCTCATGCATAAATATCTTGAAATAAAATCTTTTTAGGAATATTTAAAATGACTTGAAACAACTAAAAAAGCAAAAGCAAGTAAAAAAGAAAAGAAAAGAATTTTAAATCAAACAAACAGCATACAAACCTATTGCAAACGTAACGAACAGGCCAAAAGGTATATAAATGTCCAACTTAGAAATACAAAAAACTTGCACGCTTAGATGAAAACATATGCAAGCACAAAACCCAGAAAAAAATTCACAACAACTATTAAAAAACAAACAAACAAACAAACAAACAAACAAACAATTGAATTACAAAAAATGTTCATTTTTCCCCTTATTTAAAGCATAGGCTGNTGCTGCATTCGAATCCATTGCAAGCAGTGTTAGTCACTAAATATGAGAATACGCGGCTCTCCGGTGTCACAAAAAATTCATCGAATATCAGCTACAATAGTTACAGTAACAACAATAACGATAACACAACTATGCTTTCGATATAGCGTTGTGAAGTGAAGTGCTGTGCCTTGTTTTACTTTGCTTAAACCACATGGGTCTGGCAATTATTTTTAAATGATTTCGCGTCATATGACAAGAAAATGCATTTAAAATGATTTGCTTGCATTGCAGACGCTTTAAAGAGTTAATTCACTACTAATCTTTCACATTTCAATATCACCATATTATGAAAAAGATAAGAATAAAACAAATAGAATCATAGTGTAAAAAATAATTAAATTTAATAATTTAAATCAATCTTGTAATAAATAAATGACGAACGATACATAGCCATATTTAATATAGTCAACAGAGACAGTTTTCATTGCCTACTTGAGTTTGAGTTTGTCTCCCAACATCAACTTAATGGATCTTTAGTGCATACTCATTCAGCAAGCTAAGAAGCTTATTAAATGACAGAATGTTAAATGTAAAGAATGTTAATAGTTTTGTGATACGAAATATATGAAAGGTTTGTGAATTATTTTGTTTAACAATATTTTTTTCTTTCTTTTTTTTCAAATTTATATGGTTTTATAAAGGAATCAATTCGTTTAAATGATGCCAACTTAACCAATATATAGTTGACGACTTGACTTTTTGTTTTGTAGTTATTTGGTTGGTTGACTTCACTTGTCCCACAAAGGCAGGCGTTGTTTCATTGTTTGTGCTATTCAAGCCATTTATTAGATATGCTGACGAATCGTGTCGCCGTTGGTGGCACAAACTGTAAACTCACATTAGTAAAGCTTTTAGTAGACGACCAAGCTAAAACAGGGACAACAAAAAAAAAAAAAAAAAACAAAAAAACAGAGAAAGAGAACCTAATAGTTATTCTATTATAGGATTTTTTTTCTGCAACAAAACTCTAGCCACACACATTCGCCTATTCGTTTAAACGTTGCTTATACGATATCATGAATGGGACTTAAAGTGTGTGGGTCTTTATGTGTAGTCTGTTAACTAATGTACACCCAAATATTGCACGTTTATCGACAATCCGTGGCACATCAAGTTATTCATCAACTCGTCAAAAGACACACAAAAATAATCAGGAGGTTTGTACATGTAAACGTTTATGTTTTATTCTATGCCAATATTTTTTGTATACTGTTAAGACGTTATTCTCTCCTACAATTCGAATATATATTGGACTGTTGTTTTTTATCGTATGTGTGCTATTCTGTTTGTTGCTTTTTTTTTAACAAACGACCAACTCACGATTTATTTGTCATTTACAGTAGTCCCCTTGTTGATAGTCGCTTAATTGGTTTTCTTATGAACAATTCTAAGCATTTTATGCTGCATAAATTATCATTACAAAACTATTCAAATGAATTTACATTTGTGAAAAATGGTAATGGCCATTTGTTCGGTTTTCGTCATTTGAAGGAAACTTAAGCCTGAAATCATCTCTGAACTTTATTGTTACACAACTTTAGATATTAAAATTAAAAAAATAATCTTTTCTCTAGACCAGCATAATTTTAGATTTCATTTCTGTTTCATTTCTAATTTTCTGTAAAAAGTGACCGTAATTTGTAAAAGCTTTGTTACATAGTTTTCAGATTTTCTGAATACTTTCTCCAACCGAATTCTTCCTGATTTTGTTTCGTATTAAAAATTAAACATGCTGCTTCGTTTCGCTGGTTTAAAAAAGACTATAATAACAAACTACAGCGAGATAACGGGAAAACATAATTTTTTTACGGAAATAGTCAAAACTTAAACCAAGACTAAACCTAATAAATGTGATGTAACTTTGCACCACGATGTTTCAGAGAATTTGTGACTGGAACTTATCAATGTTAACCTGAAAAAATACAACGGGAGTGCAATATCACATTATCACCAAAGTGGTATCCATAATCCGCAGGCAACAAATTGGTTTTTGCCAAATAGGACTTCCTCTACCACTACGGCGTATATCCTCTAATTATATTCCCACAGTACTGCAAATTTGTAGTCGCGATAATTTAGAAGGTTTTACGTTGGCTTAGCAGACGTGAAGCTACTGTTCAAACCCTAGTTCAGACATCTCCAACGAAATGAAATATCTAAAAATAATTCATCGGCGACATCCTCTCCGTAGATTTATGGTAAAAACTCTGAGTAAATAAAATTGCCATCAGAAATTTCTCAAAAATTTGTCGTACGGAATCGACCTTAAACTGCAGGTCTCGCCAGTTATGTATAAAATTAACACACACAACATAAGTAGTGTGGGAAATTAGGTCGTAATCCAAACTTAAGGGTTGTAACGATCAATTATGTATGTATGTATGTAGTAAAGCTCTTTATAAAGGCTGATATTCTGAAAGATTCAGCTCATAGGGCTATCTTCTGTTACCTATGTGATTTTAATTGCTATTTACAATGTTCTTTTACAAGCGGTTGACAGTGAAGTCGTCAGCATTCCAAAGAGCTTTATGACGTCACCTGATTTAAATCGTTCATCTAATGGAGCGTGTCAAAATAACTTTTTGTCAATTGAGAAAATACGAAATTCAACTGCATTATCTCCAGTGATGAATCAAACGTGAAGTATGTTAAACTTTATTATTATTTATTATTACTGCAATTTTGCCAAATAAACTACAATTATTTATAAAACATTGCCTTACACAAATCCTGATGATATGGAAACAATTAATTGTTTCAACTTCATAGCTTTTGCTTGACCGTTCTAAACATGAGGATATAACTGGATTGAGCATCAACATATTAGGATGATAAATTAAACTATGATATCGTCTACGTATCATCACGTACGTACGGTCAGGTAAGATGTGAGTTTGACCCGTGCCTACGAAATGGCTAATAAAAGCAGAAGCTTCCAGCGACACAGTCTAGTTGTTTTAAATAGTAGGAAAGCGATTAACATTTTCTCCAGGTTTGGTATGCTGCTATTAAGTATGCATTAGCCATCGATGAACGATAAACGATCTAGCTAACAAAGTTAAAGACTCGTAGGTAAGATCCAAAGACTTTTGAGATACTGAAGTGATGGTTATAGAAATAAATGTTAAATAGAACAATCCAGAATTCCCGTTTTTTCGTTTTATTGGATTGTTTTTTAATTCAAAATTTTAAAACTAAAATTATAAAAGTAGTGAGGCATTCAACAGGGACAAGCTTATCATTTATTTACTGTTTTTTCCAAATTACCGTTTACGGATATAGCATTCAACAACACAACGAGATGTGTTCGCTGAAAGGGGTCTGAAACACTTGTCTGACACTAATTTTAATCGAAAAATCATTTTCAGCAGTGAAGCTCACCTCTATTTGAATGGGTACTTGAACAAACAAAATCTTCGAATTTTCACATGAGATCCAATGCAACCTGAAAAAGTCACCGTTAGTCCATCGGTCTGCTATAAGTAGACAATTATCAATTTGTTTTAGTCTGAATTTATAATTTTTTATCCTTAGTGAACTACTCCGCATATTCTTGATATTTTAAATTAACCCATTTACAGCCAATCAAAGAGTAAAAGTTAAATTTTTGAAATTTCAGTGTACATTTATTTTTAACAATACAAAAAAAAAAAAACAGAAACTTAACAAAAAATTTAAAAAATATTCAAAATCAGGACATGAGAGGGGTGTACCCAAATTAGTACAATGACCACTTATGAGTGATATTTTACAAAACAAGTTCTGTCAACGCAGAGTGTTTGTTTTTCATTTTTTACAACTCCAGCGGCTTCTATTGTGGCAGATGACACAACGCATACGCTTAAGAAGCTTTTCTGGAACATGATCAGCGCCATCTAGATGTAGACCCTCAATATTTAATGACGAAAGCCGAGCAAAATTTCTTTTGGACGACTGTTTTAGATAAAACCTAGCTATAAATAAACGAAATTCTAATTGATCCATAGCATTTCATATGGCCATATCAACTATGTACGTAAATAAACACCACCACCATTTTTTGCTATGAGTGCTAATTCTGTACAAAGATATAGATTGGTCCATTTCATAAACTCCATCCATGCTTTTGTTGTAAGTTTGTAATAAGTGAGGTATTTGCATATCAACTTTTTGTTTTGTTTTGTTTTGTTTTTTTTTCAGAAGACCATCTCTTAGCTTTTCTCACTGGTTCATAAGAATCGTAATTGGTCGCCATTGTGCGAATACTGTTATCCTTCCAGCGAACCAGTAATAATTCATTATTTTTGTCAAATCTGTAATCGAAGTCGGCTTTAGAATTTTTTCATCATCTCTTTTGAATTTGGCAGAGGACATTTTTTAGTGCGGTTTTCTCCGACTTTTCCTGTGGCACGGTAACCAAAATTATGCAAATCATTGAGTAACACAAATCTTGTGAAAAAATTATCAAAAAAGATTTTATGGTTGGCAGGATTCACGGTCAATTCTTGTAGCAGCATTTTCACAACTGTAGTATGTCCAATGGCTCAGAAATAGGTGTAGTTGATTTACCACAATTGATATCAAAGCAGTAACAATATCCAGAGGAACTTGTTGCTACCCAGTTTTTATAACCAAACCAAATAAGTTTGCCTCGAATATACTGTTTTGCTGAATGGCGACCGTAATATTTCATCATAGATTCATCGATACAAATATGTTCGTGGGAAACACCCCATTGGTTAAATTTTCTGATAAGAATATATCATAAGATTATTTTTAGACCGTTTGTTTAAAATTAATAACTGATACACTTTGTATAAAAGAATTAAAACAAATTTAGTTTATAATTTATTTTTAATATACTTGTGGCCATTGTACAAAAGTTGGCACAGCATTATTCTATGCCTTCTAAGATCTTATACATTTGATGTATGAAACTCAAAATACATTTCAATGCACTTTCAGAGCACTTTAAACTACTTAATAATACAAAAATAAATAAACCAGACTAAATTGTTTTTTATACAGCCGTAATAATTAAGTGTTCCCAAATTGACACAGCGACCGTAAATGGGTTAATAAAATATCAATGATTATTAACTGTTAAATCACCCATTCACTTCCCTTTTTGCTGAGTCATGGAGACCGTTTGATTTAAACTACAATAAACAATTTTGGTGAATAATTTTGTGGTAATTTTTTTAACTTTTATTTTAACTTTCGTGTTATTTTGTCACATTTAGATTGCTTGTATAAAACGTTTAGTTTTTTTATGAAATAAAAATGGAAACTATTTGTAGGTTTCAAAGCATTGCATTCTAAAGACGAAAGACTGTCTCATTTTTCATCTTTTCATTTCTTAACATTGAATTTACAGAAGTCATTATTAGAATTAACACTCGCAAATTTTATGCGTTATATTAATGAGCACTTCATTCGTTTACTCAGGAGAACCTTTGCTTATTATTTCTAAATGTTTTGCAATTTTTTTCTCTCATACAATGCCTACTTAGAAATAACAAACAGTATCCTTTCAAAATCATTTAATCATTGAATTGGTCTATTCCTTTAAGATTTATTTTTCATTCATTTTCATTTATTTTTCAAATGTTTATGCGAAAAATATTGTATATCCGAGATATGTATTGATGAAAATTGTCTTTTAAAATTTTTGTTTTTGGAATGAAAATATAATTTTAAAAATAAATTACATATTATTGTGGGCATACACACTAAAACAAAAGTATCCATTATAACTAGTGTTAAAGCAAGCGTAAATAGATGATTTAACGTTATTTCCCAAGTTCATTAAATTTATTGTTTTTTTTTTTTAAAGGGCGATCGTAAAGACTTCAACACCATTGGCGGTGAGTTAAAAGTTCAACATCTGTCTTGCTCTCCAAGCCGATAATAAATCTCAATAGGTGCTAAGTGAAGTGCCCTTCAAAATATATTTTTAAATGAATTCAAATGAGCCTAAAAATGAGAAAATCTAATGAGATAAAGAAAAATCGCTTTTAAGTTGCTTCCGATTTTCTGAGAGATTAAAAGCAAACAGGTGCCAACTGCCTCTTTCTTTTTTTTTTTGTTTTTTTTTGTTGTTGGTTTTATTTTCTTTGATTGTTGTTTATATTTTATTTAAAGAAAATTAAACAATAATAATAAAACAACAACAAAAATAATAATAAACCAATAATATAAATAAACAAAATCATTAACGTAGCGCCACTGTTTCTTTGTCCAGACCAAGACTAAATTTTATAATAAATAAAGTTCTCACCCCCCTCCTCTAAAAAAAGAAAAATAAACAAAATCATTTGAACAACAAAATAAAAAACAAAAGAAAAAAAGGAATTGAATTATTTCAATAAGTACAATATTAAAACAACAACAATAATAACAACAAACGTGTATTTACTAATGAGAAAATTTCATTGTTTTGTTTTTGATCTTTCATTGATTATTGCCATGGTTGTTGTTTTTCAGAAACAAAAAATATTTCTTAATTTTTTTATTTTCTTTGATGTTTCAAAGACGAAAGTCTTTCTAATTTTTTTTATTCTCATTTTATGTGTTTATAAAAGCACACATAAAACAACAACAAATTTGACTTAATGTTTCATTATCATAATACTGAAATTGTTTTACAAATACACGCAAATCTATCCGGATTTGAAATCTGAATGAAATTATGAATTATATATGCGAGTATTTAGATGTGTGTGCATAAGCATACGAGAAATTGGTGTACACTTATACTCAAAATATTTTCTTCAAGTTGCAAATATACATCCATCATAGCAATATTTTAGGAAACGCTCTGGTGTTGGGAATGGGAAAACGAATAACGTCGACTTAAAACGAAATGAAATAATTTTGTTGCCTAAATTGGTTTTTATACATCGTCATTTACTCAGGTGTATGTTTTGGTGTAACTAGCTGGCCCTTTTATCCGCTCTTCCAAAATTATTCTGGTTTATTGCTCTATGAAATAACTCTCAAAGGCTTTCTAATTTCTTTGCGACGTAACTTATGTATGTATATATTGTACATATTGGTATGTATTCTATATGCATCATATTGTTTACTTATATATTCTATTCGGATTAAAATATTTAAATAAAAACTACGTATGTCTTTGGCTTCAAAATAATTTAACCAAAATGTTGGATCATTTTGTTATATTGGATCGAAGCTTATGGTATAAGGTAACAATTTTTACATTTTTAGTATACCGTTCTTCCAACATAGAAAATGATTGCTATAAATTTGTGATCAGTTTAATTTGTTATTTTGTAATTTTCTGAATTGATTGTGAAATCTTTTTCCATGATAAAAAAATTATGCTTATAACGGAATACATGTTTCTTTCAAATTTTATTTGAAATGGAAATTTTATCAATTTATAAAATTTAGAGAAATTAACATATTACCCGTTTTTTAAGGGTGGGAGAACTTGTTCGCAAAACGGATTTGCATTCAATAATTTCATGTATTTTGAAAGCTAAAACAAAACAAAAGCTCAAACACCATTGAAAGCCTAAACGTACATGAAATACTTTTGCAATTCACACCAAACAATCTATTCACACACTCCTCTTAAATATACGTAACCAAAAAAATCTGGTGGTTGTTATTGATCTTTGGTTTCAGTTTTATTTGTTGTTGTTGTTCTGTTGTTGTTGTTGTTGTTGTTGTTTTCTATTATTTTATGAATATTGAGAATTTACTTTTTTAGTTGATTCTTTCAATTTCTAAGTTGTATTACTGTGTTAGTGTCTTACTGTTTTTTTTTTTGTTTTTTTTTTTGTTCGAGTAATAATCTTGAGATAATAACAGTGACTAATTAAACAATGGGTGTGGTAATTAAATGAAGCGTTTGTAGGCATTAAATGAGTTTCGTGGTGTTTTAACACAAAAACAACAAATAACAAAATTTAGGGAGTGTTTCTCAAGTGGAGATTAGTATTCACCCCCTCACATTTACTGATTGTCAGACTGTCAAGATTTTGATAATAAGGAACAGAAGCGAAAACGCTGATAAAGATGATTAAAGATGAATATAATTGTTAAAAAGAAAATTTATTTAGTATTCTTGTACAAATAATTAAAATAAAATTTATCAAATAATATAAGAAAACAAGATTAATTCTTCTATTGGCATTCTATAATGCAATAATCGAAACCTATATTCAGATTTTCATATATTAAACGATATATTTTGTTTGTTATCTGAATTCATTGGAGCTGGTGGTTGAGCAAATATATTATGCCGGCAACTTTAAAGTTGAGCGGTGTAAGCGGTTTTCAAAATATTCAATTGTTGGTATAACAATTCCGGAAGTTTTGTAAAAGTTCCAACGTAAGTAAGATTTCTATGATCAAATGATGATCAAATGATCTAATGACAGAATCTTACTACTCTTAATAGAGTATTTTAATACAAATCATATTTAAATGGAAAAGAATTGAATAAATTTCTATCAAATCTATAGCAGTGAAAGCTTCCTATCAGAGTGAAAAAGAACGCTATTGTTAACGTCTTTAGGAAAGGCGGCAGATATATTATTAAATAAAATTTGTCGACGCATAATAAATGAAACTTTAAATAACAGAGGCTGCAGCTGCAGTATATGCAACTATATGTCAGTCGATTGTCAATTACTCTATTACGAAAAGCCAATGGATCATCCCATATGTTTATTCCGAGTGATCCATGAAAGAGAGCTAAATAATACTGATTTCAACTAAGATCGAGATCTCGTTTCTGAATCAGCATTCCCGCATTAATTGACCAAACAATTGTAATGCATCCGCTCATTCACACAATTATCGAATTTCGTAATAATCATAAAGGGCAAATCCTTATATTTCTATATCACTGTATTACTATTCTGCATTAGTATTAACTATTCTGCGATTATATTAAGTATTAGTATTTCCAAGCAACAAGTAACAGTCGAACAACATCTCTAGTCTGGCAATCTTAGTCTTCGCCATCTGATCAAAAGAGCTGGTTCGTCAATAAGAAACACTTAGACGTGATCGAGTAGAAGATAGCAATTTCACTTAAGGAATAGAAAAGGACTTATATGTGCTGCACCTATAACGAGCCTTTCTTGTATAAACCTTAACGCTTTAATAAGATTAATCTCAATAGATATAATAAACTTATTAAATTTTCCCAACCTCAAAGAAGCGTTAAAATTGGTTGTTAATGTTATACTTTTATCAGTTTGGTGTAGAAAAATAAAAGCCTATCTAAGATCAAAGTTAACCCACATCCACTTCAGATGAAACAGCCATACATTTGCAAAAAAAAAAGAAAAAAGGTTTCTTAATATTAAGAGACGTTTTTGAAAAATTAATTGAGAAAATTATAACAAATATTATATTAAAAGATGAAAAATTGTTTTTTTTCTTTATAAAATTTTAAAATAACACAACGATTAAATTTTCTATGTGCAAAGTATGCAACATATTATTTTATTCTATTAAACAAAGTAACTAAAACAAGTTTGTTATTGTCTCTTGCTTTATCGCTAATTAAGCCTTGAGGTTATAGTTACATAGACCAAATTTAAAAGACTCATGTTAGCGTATAATAACTCGTATCATAGAAATTTTTCTTTATCCTCTTTCACACTTGCCCGTATAGTGGTCTTGACTTAACGGCAACGTAATAGTATATTAAAACGTAGTTTAACTGTAGGTAAGAAACCACCTTAATTCGCCGCAATCCATTGGAAAATCTCTACTTTTAAAATAATCTGAAACTTAAAATGAAATAAAGTAATTACGCCCATTAGTTTAACGACCATAAACACGTTTAATGTCGTTCAACCCCCGCAATTCATCAAACAATATTCCGTAACGTACACAAATGCAAAAACACAATATTCATTCATACCCCACATTTAGGTTAAGAGTGCTTGGTTACTTGCAACATAGCATATATTTGCATGACGCTTGTGGGTGCTAGCTTGTGGGAACTCTGCCAACACCCCACACAAAATCTACACGAATAAATACCAGACCTTCTTTCTATTGTTTGTTTATGCCTCCTACCAGCCGTTTAAATTCGTGCACGTTTTAATCTCCTTTATAATACCATACCATACCTCATCAAGTGGTTTTCAGGTTGGAATTCAATGTAATACCATCACGCTTTTAGTCTAATTTTTTTATTTACGTTTAACTATGCATAAAATACTCCAATAACATCTGTTCGATAATCCTTAAAAAGTGAAATATTCACATTATGAATCTGGCCGATGGATCTAATAGGTCTTAAAACAAGGCAAAAATGTGCTACATACATTCTTCATGACGCTACATACTACATTTGTAACGTGTATTGTATATAGACTGTATTGTGTGTGGTGTGATGTATAGTAGATTGAGGGAACTGTCTGTTAACTTAATCATTCACCATTTATTTACAGTCCAATTTTAACTTCTCGATTAAATAACCTGCCGCCAGTCCCACTATAAAATCCGCGCCATCCCGAGTTTTCTATGCACGATTTTGATTTCATTAAATTTAAAAAATCTTCGTTTCATTTTAATTTCATTGTTACCTTCTGCGTTGCCCTTACTAAAACAATGAAAAGAAAACTCCCGATGACAAGAACTCATTTCAATAGCAAATTGAACGTTTCCGGGTATACAATGGTTATTCATGGCTCAACTTAATAATACGAAGAAGAAGATTAATAAGATGAAAAGATATCCCGCAACTACAAGTTTTATAAAGATTTTATTATTATTAAAATTTTAATACTAACAACACAATATTCACATTCGGAACATTGTGCAGAGCATTTAACTTGAAATGTTTGTGAAGGCAAACAAAAAACAAAAACGTTATTAAATTATAATTCACAATTATATAGAAGCTTGAAGAAGCGAACGAAACCAAATGATCCTCAATGACTTTAAAATAACTGACTGACAGCCAAAGATCTATGTAGATAGTCAAATAGTTAAAGTTTCTATGAAAATGTGTGCATGAAGAAGTAAACAATGAAATAAAAATGAAACTGAAGGATTTTTAAATTTAATGAAATCACAAATCGTGCATAGAAATCTGATGGCGCGATTTATAGTGATGGCGGCAGGTCATTATTATTTAATCGAAAGTTAAAATTGACTGTAAATAAATGAGTGAATGATTAAGTTAAACAGTTCCCAATCTATATACATACACCGCAATCTATCCAATCTATATACATATACGTACAAATGTATGTATGTAGGTCAGAAAAGATGTAACATTTTTACCTTGTTTTAAGACTTATTATCGGTAAGAGTCATAATGTGAATATTTTCACTTTTAAGGATTATCGACAGATTATATTTGAGTATTTTATGATAGTTAAACGTAAATAAAAAAAATAGACGAAAAGCTATGGTATTACATTGAATTCCAGTTAAAACACTTGTATGAGTATGTATGTATATAAAGAGATTAAAACGTGCACGAAATTAAACGCTGGTAGAGGACATATAACTAAACATAGTAAGAAGGTTCTGGTATTTATTCGTGTAGATTTTGTGTGTGTGTGGCAAGTTCACAAGTAGCACCCACAAGCGTCATGCAAATATTGCTATGTTGCAAGTAACAAAGCACTCTAACCTAAATGTGGTTATGAATGAATATGTGTTTTTGCATTTGTGTACGTACGAATATTGTTTGATGAATTGCGGTTGAACGACTTAAACGTGTTTATGGTCGTTTAAATAATGGGCGTAATTACTTTATTTCATTTAGTTTCAGATTATTTTAAAGTAGAGATTTTCCAATGGATTGCGGCGAATTAAGGTGGTTTCTTACCTACAGTTACAACTACTTAATATACTATTACGTTGCCGTTAAGTCAAACACTATACGGGCAAGTGTGAAAGAGATAAAGAAAAATTTTGGATACAGTTATTATACGGCTAACATGAGTTTTTAAATTTGGTCTATTACTATAACCTCAGGCTAATTAGCGATAAAGCAAAACAAATACAAACTTGTTTAGTTACTTTGTTTAATAATAAAATAATATGTTGCATATTGCACATAGAAAATTTAATCGTTTGTGTTATTTAAATTTTTATAAAGAAAAAAAAAACAATTTTTCATCTCTTAATATCAATTTTGTTATAATATTTCTCAAATTAGATTTTTCAAAAACGTCTCTTAATATTAAGGAAACCTTTTTTCCTTTTTTTTTTTTTGCAAATTTATGGCTTTTTCATCCTAACGTATGTGGGTTAACTTTGATCTTAGATAGGCTTTTATTTTTTAACCAAACTGATAAAAGTATAACATTAACAACCAATTTAACGCTTCTTTAGTTGGGAAAATTTAAAGTTTATTAAATATCTATTGAGATTACATCTTATTAAAGCGTTAAGTTTATACAAAAAGCTCTTAATAGGTGCAGCACAATATAAGTTCCTATTTCTATTCCTTCAAGTGAAATTGCTATCTTCTACTCATCACGTCTAAGTGTTTCTTATTGACGAACAGCTCTTTGATCAATGCGAAGATAAGATTGCCAGACTAAGATGTTGTTCGACTTTACTTGTTGCTTGGAATACTAATACTAATACTAATGCAGAATAGTAATACTAATGCAGAATAGTAATACAGTAATATAGAAATATTAAGATTTGCCCTTTATGATGATTACAAATTCATAATTGTTAATGAGCGGATTGCATTAGAATTGTTGCTTAATTAATGGGAATGCTATTCAAAACATCTCGATCTTAGTTGAAATCAGTTATTTAGCTCTCTTTCATGGATCACTCGGAATAAACATATGGGATGATC